>SJYW01036640.1:162225-178132 GCA_006410735.1 Raphicerus campestris
GGGAGCTGAGTGTGGCTCAGATCATGAACTCTTTATTGCCAAATTCAGACTGAAATTGAAGAAAGTAGGGAAAACCACTAGACCATTCAGGTATGACCTATATCAAATCCCTTATTATTATACAGTGGAAGTGAGAAATAGACTTAAGGGACTAGATCTGATAGAGTGCCTTATGAACTATGGACGGAGGTTCATGACATTGTAAAGGAGACAGAGATCAAGACCATCCCCATGAAAATGAATGCAAAAAAGCAAAATGGCTGTCTGAGGAGGCCTTACAAATAGCTGTGAAAAGAAGAGAAGCGAAAAGCAAAGGAGAAAAGGAAATATCAGATATCTGGCCATTTCCGCCATTTTCTTGTGTGTTCACAATTTCTAGTTTCCTCTCACTCTAGTCAGAAAACATACTGTGCATTATTTCAATTCTCAATGAGATTTTTATAGCTCTAGAATATATTTGTTGATTCTACCATGAACAGTCAAAAATTGTATTTGTTTATGTGTAAATATATACAAAATATATGTAAACTACTCTGATTCTTTTTAAAATTTTGGTTTTGTGGTTTCTACCTTTCAGTTCTATTATTTTTAATCTATATATATTTTTGTACTGAAAGTGGCTTTGCTTTACATAGCATGTAGTTGGTTCTCTCCCTTTTTATTTAAACTAAGAGTCTTATTAATGTGCTTAGAACAAAGGTTGGTAAGCATTTCTGCAAAAGACCAGATCATAAATATTTTCATATTTCCAGTCCATTAGGTCTCTGTCATAATTGATCAGTTGGCAGTGTAGTATAAAAGCAGCTACCATCAATGTGCAAACAAATGTGCATTGGATTTGGCCCTTGGACTGTAATTTGCTAATCCCTGGATTAAATCATTGAAATTTAATGTGATTTTTGATATGGCTGAATTAAAATACTCCCAGCTGTTTCTATTCATTTAATCTGTTCTGTTTTTTTCTTTTACTTTGTTTCAGCTTCTTTTGGATTGAGTGTTCCTTTATTATTTTGCTATTTTGTATTTATAATTAGCTTATTAGTTAGAACTATGTAAAAAGTAATGTATGCTCTCAATAGATGTTCTTGAATTTGCAATTTATTGTTGTGTAGTTGCTCCGTTGTGTCCAACTCTTCTGCCACCCCATGGATTGTAGCCCACTAGGCTCCTCTGTCCATGGGATTTCCCAGGAAAGAATATTGGCATGGGTTGCCATTTCCTTCTCCAAAGGATCTTCCCAACCCAGGGACTGAACCCACATCTCTTATGTCTCCTGCATTGGTAGGCAGATTCTGTACCACTGAGCTGCCTGGGAAGTCCCAAATTTGCAATATATGTATTTAAATAAATGTAGTCTATATTCAAAATAGGCTTCCCTTTTGGCTCAGCAGGTTAAGAATCTGCCTGCAATGTGGGAGACCTGGGTTCAATCCCTACATTGGGGAAATCCCCTGGGGAAGGGAAAGGCTACCCACTCCAATATTCTGGCCTGGAGAATTCCATGGACTGTATGGTCCATGTGGTTGCAAAGAGTCAGACACAACTGAGCAACTTTCACTTCACTGCGTATTCAAATTACATTATGACACTTACTGTAATCTATGGAGCTCAAAAGCAGAGACATTACTTTGCTGACTAAGGTTCGTCTAGTCAAGGCTATGGTTTTTCCAGTGGTCATGTATGGATGTGAGAGTTGGACGGTGAAGAAAGCTGAGCACCGAAGGATTGATGCTTTTGAAATGTAGTGCTGAAGAAGATTCTTGAGAGTCCCTTGGACTTCAAGGAGATCCAACCAGTCCATTCTAAAGGAGATCAGTCCTGAATGTTCATTGGAAGGACTGATGCTGAAGCTGAAACTCCAATACTATGGCTACCTCATGCGAAGAGTTGAATCATTGGAAAAGACCCTGATGCTGGGAGGGATTGAGGGCAGATGACAGAGGATGAGATGGCTGGATGACATCACCGACTTGATGCACATGAGTTTGGGTGAACTCCAGGAGTTGGTGATGGACAGGGAGGCCTGGCATGCTGCAGTTCATGGGGTCGCAAAGAGTTGTACATGACTGAGCGACTGAACTGAACTGAACTGAACTGATCTGAAGGAATTCAAACAGTATACTCCCAATACATTATTGCTATCCATTGTACTAATTTTTAGTACATTTTACTCTTATACAGAGAAGGCAATGGCAACCCACTCCAGTACTCTTGCCTGGAGAATCTCAGAGCCTGGTGGGCTACAGCCTATGGGGTCACACAGAGTTGGACACGCTGAAGCAACTTAGCAGCAGCAGCAGCCATCTCATTCAGCCTAACTTTCTATATTTGTGGTGTCTGTTCTGCAGTCAGTGTTGTAATTCCTCTTGCTTCTGATGTCTGCCCCTAGTGGATGAGTCTGTCTAAGGAACTTGTAACTGTTTCCTGGTGGGAGGAGATGGTGCCTGCCCACTGGTTGTTGGGTCTGTCAGGTGGGCAGGGCCATGTGAAGAGGTGTGTCCAGAGGTGGCTGTGGGCTCAGGAAGACTCTAGACAGCCAATCTGCTGGTGGATGGGACTGTGAGCTATTTGTTGTTTGGGTGCAGTATCCTGGCCTTGGAACATATGGGCTATTGGGTGGGGCCAGGTCTTAGTGTCAAAACGGCAGACTCCAAAACACCTTGCATAATGACAATGAGTGCTCCCTGGTATCTCTGTCACAAGTGTCTTTGTTCCTATAGCGAACCAAAACCACCCCGTTTCCCCAGGAGACCCTTTAAGACCAGCAGGTAAGCTTTCCTTAGGCTCCTAAAATGTCACTGATTTTTCCCTAGGTCCTGGTGCAAATGAGACTTTATAGACACCCTACAAGAGTGGAGTTCCTGTTTCTCCTGGCCCTATGGAGTTTTTGGTATCAAGCTCCACTGGCCTCCAAAGACTAGTGCTCTGGGGCTCCTCCTCTTGATGCCAGACCTTTAGACTGTGAAGCCTGATGTGGGACTCAGAACTCTCAAACCTGTGGGAGAATCTCTATGATACCATTATTTTCCAGTCTGTGGGTCACCCACCCAACAGGTATGGGAGTTGATTGTATTGAGTATGTGCCCCTTCTACTGTCTTTGTTTTCTCTGTATGTGGAATATCTTTTCAGGCAGATGTCAGTCTTTTTTGCTGATGGTTGTTCTGCAGTTACTTGTGATTTGGTGTTTTCATGAGAGGAGGAGAGCTCAAGTACTTCTACTCTGCCATCTTGAAAGTAGACTCATGTATTTGCCTTTTGAATGTATTAGTCTGATCCAGTCAGTAGACAGATATCTCAGAGTGATATGAAGTGGGAATTTTTCATACAAGGGTTGATTGACTATGAACAAGGAATTGAATACACNGCTTATCACATAGGACAAAGCAGGATGTGATTCAGAGTTAATACCCAGTGTGTGGATAACTGGAGTCCTGGGTCTGCATTTGAGGTCTTCTCAGTGAACCTTTCCATTGATGATCTGGGCTCTGGATTGCGCCTCTGCCCCTGCTCTGTTCCCTTTCTTCAGCAGCAATGTGACTTCATCCTTATTCTGAGGGGGAGGGAATTAGCTGCTCTTCCTCCGTGTGCTCCAGGATGGCGCAGGAGATGCAAGGGCGTCTTCCTTCCTGCAGCAGCATGGCGGCCCTCCACTAGGTCTTTCTCAAGAGGAGGCTTCCTCAGTTTTCCAGCTTTGCCCCAGTTTTGCTGGACCCTTGTTGAGGCCCATGAAAAAGAGCTTTCATGGAGGCAGGAATCCTCTTCATGTTTGTGCAGCTTAGGATGCCCCTACTATCATATTGGTTCACAAGTAGCTATAAGAACTCTACCACATTTTTCAGCTCAATTATTCCTATAGTCATCTAAAATCTAGCAGCTGCTCCAGATGAGCAAGTTTGCTTGTCCGGCCTCTCCTCAGTGACGTCTATCTTCCCTTCAATTTTGGGTTAGTTGGTTTCAGTGGGACCTCACCTCTCACATGAACTTAAGAAAGGTTGTGATTTTAGGGACTTCCTTGGTGGTCCAGTGGTTAAGACTTCATCTTCCAATGCAAGGGGTGTGGGTTCAATCTCTGACTGGGGCACTGAAGATCCCACATGCCTCAAACCAAGAACATAAAACAGAAGCAATATTATAACAATTACGATAAAGACTTTATAAAACGGTCCACATCAAAAAGCATCTTAAAAAATGGGTCTTAAGATTATCCAGTACATGTTGTTAAGTTGGAAACAGTGCTCCTTCTAGCTTTTTACATCATAAGATCAAGTAGAGAAATATTCCCATAAATATATGTTTGCAGACAAGTGAAAGAATAAACGTAAGTAATGCTTAAAAAGAAAACTAAAGCATTTCTGACTCCCCAGAATGAGAGTTTTTTTGGATCACCATGATTTCCTTCTGAGTACATACTGTTGCTGCTGCTGCTGCTAAGTCACTTCAGTCATTTCCGACTCTGTGCGATCCCACAGACCACAGCCCACCAGGCTCCCCCATCTCTGGGATTCTCCGAGCAAGAACACTGGAGTAGTTTGCCATTTCCTTCTCCAATGCATGAAAGTGAAAAGTGATTAATATATCCCAGTTAAAATGTGCTCTAAGTTTAATACAGTAAGTGTATGTTTAATACAGATAGTTTTGACTAAATCAGAACCATGTGAACCTGAGTTAATCTCTTGTAGAACAACTTGTTTAAATTGGGCCCCTATATTCTAAAATCATATATAATTTTTGGCTCAGTTATTTACTATTAATTCATCTGTTTATGTATTCATACAAATTTAACAATGATCCACATATTTATAAATACATATTTATTCTATACAATAGGAACAATATTAAATATTAGAGAAACAAAAATTAACAAAAGATAAATGAGAAAAGCATTTAAAAGTAGTACTCAATCCACTTCACAACGTGGAGTCCTGAATGCCCTTAAAAATAATTTTTTCTTTTCTTTTTTTTTTTTTTTTTAATCTTGGCTCTCAAGCTATCTTTCACTCAGTGCTAGGTACTTTGTATTCTCTACTCATCAAAAACTTGGCAGGCAGTTTGAGTTTTAAAAATATAATAAACTTCGCTTTTCTTTTAAAGAGCTCCAATATGGTTCAAATTATTCCATATTTTAGCACCGTAATAAATAGTTAACCATAAATATTTGCTTGCCATTACATTAAATATAGTCTGACCTTCCAACATCTTTCACCTTAAATGATGTTCTCTAACTGNAGAACTCTACCACATTTTTCAGCTCAATTATTCCTATAGTCATCTAAAATCTAGCAGCTGCTCCAGATGAGCAAGTTTGCTTGTCCGGCCTCTCCTCAGTGACGTCTATCTTCCCTTCAATTTTGGGTTAGTTGGTTTCAGTGGGACCTCACCTCTCACATGAACTTAAGAAAGGTTGTGATTTTAGGGACTTCCTTGGTGGTCCAGTGGTTAAGACTTCATCTTCCAATGCAAGGGGTGTGGGTTCAATCTCTGACTGGGGCACTGAAGATCCCACATGCCTCAAACCAAGAACATAAAACAGAAGCAATATTATAACAATTACGATAAAGACTTTATAAAACGGTCCACATCAAAAAGCATCTTAAAAAATGGGTCTTAAGATTATCCAGTACATGTTGTTAAGTTGGAAACAGTGCTCCTTCTAGCTTTTTACATCATAAGATCAAGTAGAGAAATATTCCCATAAATATATGTTTGCAGACAAGTGAAAGAATAAACGTAAGTAATGCTTAAAAAGAAAACTAAAGCATTTCTGACTCCCCAGAATGAGAGTTTTTTTGGATCACCATGATTTCCTTCTGAGTACATACTGTTGCTGCTGCTGCTGCTAAGTCACTTCAGTCATTTCCGACTCTGTGCGATCCCACAGACCACAGCCCACCAGGCTCCCCCATCTCTGGGATTCTCCGAGCAAGAACACTGGAGTAGTTTGCCATTTCCTTCTCCAATGCATGAAAGTGAAAAGTGATTAATATATCCCAGTTAAAATGTGCTCTAAGTTTAATACAGTAAGTGTATGTTTAATACAGATAGTTTTGACTAAATCAGAACCATGTGAACCTGAGTTAATCTCTTGTAGAACAACTTGTTTAAATTGGGCCCCTATATTCTAAAATCATATATAATTTTTGGCTCAGTTATTTACTATTAATTCATCTGTTTATGTATTCATACAAATTTAACAATGATCCACATATTTATAAATACATATTTATTCTATACAATAGGAACAATATTAAATATTAGAGAAACAAAAATTAACAAAAGATAAATGAGAAAAGCATTTAAAAGTAGTACTCAATCCACTTCACAACATGGAGTCCTGAATGCCCTTAAAAATAATTTTTTCTTTTCTTTTTTTTTTTTTTTTTAATCTTGGCTCTCAAGCTATCTTTCACTCAGTGCTAGGTACTTTGTATTCTCTACTCATCAAAAACTTGGCAGGCAGTTTGAGTTTTAAAAATATAATAAACTTCGCTTTTCTTTTAAAGAGCTCCAATATGGTTCAAATTATTCCATATTTTAGCACCGTAATAAATAGTTAACCATAAATATTTGCTTGCCATTACATTAAATATAGTCTGACCTTCCAACATCTTTCACCTTAAATGATGTTCTCTAACTGGTTCTCATCATCTGTTGCTTTTTTGTTTGTTTGTTTTCTCAGCTTGGTCCTCTGTGATGACCTAGAGAGGTGGGATGAGGGGGTGGGAGGAAGGTTCAAGAGGGAAGGGATATACGTATAGGTATGGCTGATTCACTTCATTGTATGGCAGAAACCAGCACAGCATTGTAAAACAATTATATCACAATTTAAAAAGAGGAAAAATATCTAAAAGAAAACGAGGCACAGCATCCATTATTAAGGGCTTCTCAGGTGACTCAGTAGTTGAGGATCCGCCTGTCAATGCAGGAGATGCAGGTTTGGTCCCTGGGTTGGGAAGACACCCTGGAGTAAGGAAATGGCAATCCACTCCAGTATTCTTGCCTGGTGAATCCTATAGACAGAGGAGCCTTGTGGGCTACAGTCCATGGGGTCACAAAGAATTGGACACAATTGAGCAGCTGAGCAGGCAGAATCCATTGTTAACTCTCCAACCAACTTTTTTCACTCTGTTTTGTCTGATAATTTCATAAGGGAAATGTGAACTTCAATGTCTCCAAAGTTTTTCATGGTAATTGGAATAAAGTCCAAAGTCTAGAATTAATTCTCTAAAATTCCCTAAATGATCTAGCTTTATTGCTCCACACTTATTGTTCACAAGCATTGACACTCTTTTTTTTTATTGTTTGAAAATTATATTATCCTCCCCACCCGAGTATCTACATGATTGCTACATTTTCTGGCACTAATGCTGCCTCCCAATAATCAATATTTTCCTTACCTTTCCTCGAATTATCTTTTTCCTCTCAGCCTAAACATCATACTTCACCAAAACAGCAGAGTGAGAAAATCCTGTTAGTCTTCCCTGGTGCTACATTTCCAGAATACTGAACAATCATTTGGAGCCTTCTTCATACTGATAAGTATTTGTGCATCACTGTTATCAAAGCTAGTTTCTAAGCAGAAGGAGGGAAGAGATGGTGACTATCTTAAATACTGCAAAAATCTCAAATCCTTAACAGAGAATCTGGTAATGTGGAGGTAGTCAAAATTGAAAACTACATTGTAATGTCTAAAATAATAAAAGAAATTCCTTTTTTAGTTATCTATTTTATTATTTAATTGTTTTAAACTTTTTATTTTGCATTGGGGTATAGCCTATTAACAATCTAGTGAGTTTCAGGTGAAGAGTGAAGGGACTCAGCCATACAGATACATGTATCTGTCCTCCCCCAAACTCTACTCCCATCCAAGCTGCCACATAACATTAAGCAGAGTTTTGTGTGCTGAACAAGGAACAGTAGGTCCTTGTTGATTATCTGTTTTAAACATAGCAGTGTGTACATGTCCATCCCCAAATCCCTAACTATCCCTTCCCCCATTCCTTCATCCTACCCCCCAGCAATAATAAGATGATTCTCTAAGCCTGTGAGTCTCTTTCTGTAAAACAAATTCTTATCCAAATATATTTACCTCTTCCTTCCCTAATTGACCAAGTTTTTTAAAACCTATTTTTGATATTTTAGGTGTTTTGTTGGAGGCTATAGGATAAAGGCTTGTATTAAAATGATTCCACAGAAAAGAATGGTAAAAATTACTGGCAATTGTCTTCAGTTTTAATCATTATACTGGGTGACTCAGTGGTAAAGAATCTGCCTGCAATGCAGGAGACACAAGAGATGTCTGTATGATCCCCTTGAGAAGGAAATGGCAACCCACTCCAGTATTCTTGCCTGGGAAATCCCATGGACAGAAGAGTTTGGTGGGCTACAGTGCATGAGGTTGCAAAGAGTAAAACATGACTGAGCAACTGAGCACACATATATTTATGAATAAATGTACTTCTGCTACTTTGTCTTCACAGGTTTTGACTTTGACAATGAAAGAAGTTGCCAAACTTACCATGTACTGATGTTTTCCCCAAGTATTGGAGGCCATTATGAACCTACTATGCTTGGGATGGTTCCTTACATCAGCTTTTTTTGATTTGTTTTCTATGTAAAGTATCTAATCTTTACAGAATATTCTTATTTATGCCAGCAATACACCTTGAGCTTCTCATTTTATCAGGGTGGCAAAACAAATATATATGGAAATATCAGAACACAAAATAAATCTGAGAAAAAACAAGATCTAAAGGATAGGAGAAATTTGCTTTACAGAAGCATGAGAAAATTAAAGTCAAATGAATTTCTATATGTCAGAGACCATTATGGAATAATGTGAGAGGCTTAAACCAGTTAAGAAGGCAGATAAATTATATTAACAAATGATATTTAGAAAAGGTTAAGAGTATGGTGTTTTACATGAAAAGATGTTCAACATCACTTATTATCACAGAAATGCAAATCAAAACCACAATGAGGTACCATCTCATGCCTGTCAGAATGACCGCTATCAAAAAGTCTACAAAAAATAAATGCTGGAGAGGGTGTAGAAAAAAGGGAACCTTCTTACACTGTTGGTGGGAATGCAAACTAGTACAGTCACTATGGAGAACAGTGTGGAGATTCCTTAAAAAACTGGAAATAGAACCCAGTAATACAACCCAGTAATACAACAAATAGAACCCAGAAATACAACCCAGTAATCCCACTGCTGAGCATACACACTGAGGAAACCAGAATTGAAAGAGACACGTGTACCTCAATGTTCATTGCAGCACTGTTTACAATAGCCAGGACATGGAAGCAACCTAGATGCCCATCAGCAGATGAATGGATAAGAAAGCTGTGGCACATATACACAATGGAATATTACTCAGCTATTACAAGGAATGCATTTGAATCAGTTCTAATGAGGTGGATGAAATTGAAGCCTATTATAAAGAGTGAAGTAAGTCAGAAAGAAAAACACCAATACAGTATATTGACACATATATATGGAATTTAGAAAGATGGTAACGATGACCCTATATGTGAGGCAGCAAAAGAGACACAGATGTAAAGAACAGACTTTTGGACTTTGTGGGAGAAGGTGAAAGTGGGTTGATTTGAGAGAATAGCATTGAAACATGTATATTACCGTATGTGAAACAGATCACCAGTCCAGGTTCGATGCATGAGACAGTGTGCTCAGGGCTGGTGCACTGGGATAACGCAGAGGGATGGGATGGGGAGGGAGGTGGGAGGGAGGTTGAGGATGGGGGACACATGTACACCCATGGCTGATTCATGTCAATGTATGGCAAAAACCACTACAATATTGTAAAGTAATTAGCCTCCAATTAAAATAAATAAATTAATTAAAAATAAAAAAGAGTATAGTGTTTTATGTTACATAAAACCATTTTTATATTACCCCCAAGATAATGATTAACTTATCATTATCTGACATTTAGCAGAGCTCTGCTATTTTACAATTTATTTTTCTTTAAAATGGATGCAATAATACTGACATATGGTGCTGTTCACAAAATTAATTCAGTTTTCACAAACAGTGCACAGAATTAGCTAGGTACTATTCTAGGTACTGTATATCTATTATATATCTGTATAGATCAAGTAACTGATAATAAAATACTTGAGGTCTTAGCTCTTATACAGCACAAATTCTAGTAGAAACAGTAGATGTACGAATGCATAAACATATGTGTTAGCTGTTAATATAATTTACGATGAATATAAGTCACAGTAAGAAGATAGCATTAAAGGACAATGGAACTCAGATTTAGAATGTCTCTTGACAAAGTAACAGCTAAGCAGAGACTTGAATGAATGGGGGTAGGTAATAAAATCTCTATCTGTTTAGATGTTTTTCTCTGGAGCCAGATTGCTTAAATCCTGTTCTGTCACTTACTAGCTGGATAACTTTGGAAAGTTTAAATAATATCTCATACTACAATTTCTACATCTATAAAAAGGTAATGGTAATGGTACACACTACTAAAGCATGACACTTATGATATTAACTTGCAATATTAGGTAGTATTATTATTATCTTTAATTTATCAATGTTAGGGGAACGATATTGAAGATATGAGGATTAAATGAAAAAAGCTTGGTCTGGGAGTGTCTTGACATGTTGAAAGAACTAGAATATAAGCAACTGCAACTGGAATAAACTGCAGTTTTCTCGTGGAGTAAGTGGTATGAGATGAGACTAGAAACAAGCTTGGGTTAAGTGGGGATGTGCCTGGGAAAAATAGAAACGATGGCTTGTTATTACATAATTTTATCAGTGATATAACACTTGATTGTTTATTTTATTGAGATAAAACTAACAAAAATTAAAAAATAAAAGCATGTATACTAAGTTGGACACCTTAACAAGGTTTGATAAATGTATACAACATGTAACCAACACACTAATCAAGATCTTGAACACTTTTCTCAACCTAGAAAATACCTTCATTCCTCTTAACAACATCACTTCCAAGTCCCAACCATTCTGAAGCTCTTCTTATTACCTAGATTAAGAAACAGTCTAGTAGACCACACATACATTTCATTGCTAAGGACACAGTACTCAATTCAGCACTGCCAAAAGTCTACATGGGCCAAGACATTCTCAGTCTGTGTCTCTTTCCTTTCATGCTGAATCAGCCAGGCTTGTCTTTGGTGATTAAGCTTCCCAGGTAGTTCAGTGATAAAGAATCCACCTGCCAATGCAGAAGACACATGTTCGATTCCTGGATGGGGAAGATCCTCTGAAGAAGGTTATGACAACCCACTCCAGTATTTGCCTGGAAAATCCCATGGACAGAGTAGCCTAGTGGGCTACAGTCCATGGGGCCACAAAAGAGTTTGACATGACTTAGTGACTAAATAACAACAGTCTTTGGTGATTAAGTGCTAACTCCTGGCTTCTGCTCTTCTAGGATACTTTCACCCTATTGAAGTCAGGGACTATAGCCACATGCCCTATAATCATTAATAGCTCTGTAATGGAGAGCAGCCAAAAATTTAAAGGATGTTATTGCTCAATCACAAATATATTTTTCAATGTACTGGTAAAGACAATCTTTTACAAACTTTCTCATAAAGTGTAATTGTGGCGGGAAGTGTGCAACACACAGATAATAAATCCAGGCATGCATTCTAATCCCAAATTATCTGAATCCCCTTTACATCATGCCAGGGAAGCTCTGACATCTCAACATCAACAAATTAAATTTTATCTAAGTATCAGTTAAACAATTAAAATTTAGATCTACCTCCAGTTAAAGAGCCAAATCATAAAATATAGAATCTCTACTAAATGTGTGCACATGGTTGAGTTTGGTCCAATTGTGTTTTATATTTTAGCTTCATTGGTCTTTCAGCTTTAGAATCTACTCTACACATACTCTTCTGCAGATATATATTAACAAAGCATTGAAATTCTTTTGGTAAGTTTTCTTCTATTGAATAAATAGAGTATGAGTGTGTACTCATGCTTGAAGCATACTGAGTTTTGATTCTATTTATGAGTCTAATGGTAAAAGGGATAGTTCTATTTGGTCTTGAGGAGAATATACATTCCTTTTCCATGACATATACCCTAGTAATGTTTTCACAGGGTTTTAAAACCACTGAAGGCTAATTTTCTCAGATGCCAAGAACAAGCTCCATGTAGCAAAAGATGCTGGAGAAGGCAATGGCAATCCACTCCAGTACTCTTGCATGGAGAATTCCACGGATGGAGAAGCCTGGTGGGCTGCAGTCCATGGGATCGCAGAGAGTCAGACATGACTGAGTGGCTTCATTTTCACTTTTCACTTTCATGCATTGGAGAAGGAAATGGCAGCCCACTCCAGTGTTCTTCCCTGGAGAATCCCAGGGACAGAGGAGCCTGGTANGAGAGTCGGACATGACTGAGTAACTTCACTTTCACTTTTCACTTTCATGCATTGAAGAAGGAAATGGCAGCCCACTCCAATGTTCTTCCCTGGAGAATCCCAGGGACAGAGGAGCCTGGTAGGGCTGCCATGTATGGGGTCGCACAGAGTTGGACACAACTGAAGCGACTTAGCAGCAGCAAAAGATGCTAACACTGACTTAAAGACTGGAGATTATCGGTTTCATGTGGCTCCACCATGTGTCCCCATTAGAAGTTTCAGGATCCCATTCTGTCCCAATCAGTNTTTCACTTTTCACTTTCATGCATTGGAGAAGGAAATGGCAGCCCACTCCAGTGTTCTTCCCTGGAGAATCCCAGGGACAGAGGAGCCTGGTAGGGCTGCCGTGTATGGGGTCGCACAGAGTCGGACACAACTGAAGCAACTTAGCAGCAGCAAAAGATGCTAACACTGACTTAAAGATTGGAGATTATCAGTTTCATGTGGCTCCACCATGTGTCCCCATTAGACGTTTCAGGATCCCATTCTGTCCCAATCAATGTGCTTATTTTTCATGGAAATCTTGGTAAGACTATCAGTTCAACTAAGATATAATTCAACTATTTACACAGTTAAATGTTGTGTTCCTTTTTATGCAATATCAGTTGAATGTCTCTAGACAATAAGAGATTTTTTTAACGGGCATCATTGAGGATTTCTCATTCAAAACTTGTTAATGTGCTGAGAATTAATGGACCTGAGCTTTCATTTTCAGCATAAATACTGTAGGTCATTCTCCAGAACCCATCTCATAAAGAAATTTGTAATCTTCATTATTGCCACAACAATCAATCAAGTTGCCATTAGGACTCTTATGAAACTTGCTTCAGTTGGTGTTTTATCACAATCAGCATCAGGTTGACTGATTAAGTGATACTATTGCATGCCATAAAAGTACCAGCATCCTACTTCCCATTTCTATTATATATGCTTGAATATTTATATTGAATGCAAAAATACATAAAATTTGACTTTTTTAAAAGTACAATTTGGATGTGACTTTACTGTACACTAACACAACATTGTCTTTTAATTAAAAGACGCTTACTCCTTGGAAGAAAAGTTATGACCAACCTAGATAGCATATTCAAAAGCAGAGACATTACTTTGCTGACTAAGGTCCGTCTAGTCAAGGCTATGGTTTTTCCTGTGGTCATGTATGGATGTGAGAGTTGGACTGTGAAGAAGGCTGAGCGCCAAAGAATAGATGCTTTTGAACTGTGGTGTTGGAGAAGACTCTTGAGAGTCCCTTGGACTGCAAGGAGATCCAACCAGTCCATTCTGAAGGAGATCAACCCTGGGATTTCTTTGGAAGGAATGATGCTAAAGCTGAAACCTCAGTACTTTGGCCACCTCATGCGAAGAGTTGACTCACTGGAAAAGACTCTGATGCTGGGAGGGATTGGGGGCAGGAGGAGAAGGGGACGACTGAGGATGAGATGGCTGGATGGCATCACAGACTCTGACGTGAGTCTGAGTGAACTCTGAGAGATGGTGATGAACAGGGAGGCCTGGAGTGCTGCGATTCATGGGGTCGCAGAGTCGGACACGACTGAGCGACTGAACTGAACTAAACTGAACACAACATTGTAAATCAATTATCCCCCCATAAAATTTTTTTAAAATTCAAAACAAAAAATTAAATCATGGATTTTCCATAACAACCAACCTCCATTTTTCCCATTCTTCAGGTTAAAGAAAAATTCATTTTACCTATCCTTGTTTTAAGATCTGTCCTAATCAGGCTTCGTTATTTCTTCAGAAATGCACATCCCCTGGGAAAATAATATGGCAGATAAGAGTCAAAATCTAACCTTGCCTGTAGACTATGGCTTACTAACATCGGAAGCATTCTATCGTTGACCACATAAAACTGTTTATTTATATTTCCTACCATGTTTTAGAATGTACCAGAAAATTTTAATACTTTACCAACAGATAAAGTGTGTTGAGTTAGTGGGTCTGTGAGAAAGAAAAGCACTGTGACCTAGGCCTTTCATATTTCAATCACTTTAAAAATAATAAATTCTGTGTGACAGAAAGAGGCACTGACAATATAAAAGTTGATTTTTTAATATAGTTATTGGTTTCAGTTGGTTCATGAAAATTAAACCCTGAAGCTATCTGTGTAAATAAAATACGTGTAAAAATTGTATACATTGTGTTCATATCTTTTTTTTAATGAAGTTATATTTACTAACATTTGTGTTATTAAGAATATATTTTTTAGTATGTGACTATTATTTATCATACAAGTCTTAATAAAGATATGTTTTGAAGTTTATCAATACATTTGAATATATATCTATGCATATCTTTCATTTAATGTTTTAAAATTCTGGTTATGACACAATAAGTGATTACAAAGCTCATTAATGAGTTGCCACTCACAATTTGAATTAAAATAAACTAGTGTGAAAGGTAAGACTATATGCATTAGAGTCAGATATATTTGAGTTTAAATCACAGCTGACCAATAATATGTGATATCCAAATTCAGTTTGTGGAAATGCTATTAAGTTGGTTTCTTTGTCTTTTGGACATTTTCCAGTATTTTCTTGAGCACTCTCTTAGCTTCATGACAAAAGAGAGGTCCCAATCTCACCTGATACTTATCTTTAAATGTTAATTACTCCATTTCTTCATTGAGTCCCTCTTCTTTGTAATGGAGACTGGTATTTAGAAAACAAGAACTATGGATTCATTTTCCATTTTGCTCCTTGGCTATCAATGATTCTAGGTCATTAAAATGGACACGTCTAGGGAAAAGTAAAAGTGAAGTCGCTCAGTGGTGTCCAACTCTTTGCAGTCCCTTGGACTGTAGCCCACCAGGTTCTGCTGTCCATGGGGATTCTCCAGGCAAGAGTGGGTTGCCATTTCTTTCTCCAGGGGATCTTTCCAACCCAGGGATCAAAACCAGGTCTCCTACATTGCAGGCAGACTTTTTACCCTCTGAGCCACCAGGGAAGCCTATGACATCTAGGGAATATAAATGAACATATATGACCCCCTCAAAATTATTCTGTTCAATAATTCAAAATCTGCCTTCTTGATAATAATAACACTTACCCTGAACAATATTGGCATATACATGTGTTTGCTCAAGTCTATTATATCACAGTAAATTTTAAATTGCTATTCAGTTCAGTTCAGTTCAGTCACTCAGTCAGGTCTGACTCTTTGTGGCCCCATGGACTGCAGCATGCCAGGCCTCCCTGTCCATCACCAACTCCCAGAGTTTACTCAAACTCAGGCCCATTGTGTTGGTGATGCCATCCAACCATCTCATCCTCTGTCATCCCCTTCTCCTCCTGCCTTCAATCTTTCCCAGCATCAGGGTCTTTTCAAATGAGTCAGCTCTTCACATCAGGTAGCCAAAGTATTGGAGTTTCAGCTTCAACATCAGTCTTTCCAATGAATATTCAGGACTGACTTCCTTTAGGATGGACTGGTTGGATCTCCTTGCTGTCCAAGG
>SJYW01036642.1:0-10444 GCA_006410735.1 Raphicerus campestris
TAAGAGAAGCCCCAACAGACTCGAAGGGGGAGGAGAGTTCCCCACCTTCTGCTTCTCAGGATCAAAATCCCAGGGGGACGGGGATGAATTGAAACACCAAATTAGGGGAGAGAAGCGAGGCAGGAAATCCCCGAGCAGAATTCTGGCTCTGGCCTCCCCAGGGGCAGCCTGGGAAGAAGACCAAACGCCGAGGCTTGTGTGGGTATCAGGCTGCAGCCAGCCTTCATCAGCCTGATTAGAAGCTCAGCCTGGGGCACTCGTGTAGGCGGTCCCCACTCCTGCCAGGGCCCTGCTCCCTGCCAGGGGAGGAGGGACGCATCCAGACAGAAGGGTCTCTCTTTCTCTTTAGTTGCTAAGCCATGTCCAACTCTTACAACCCCATGGATGGTAGCCCACCAGACTCCTCTGTCCATGGGATTCTCCAGGCAAGAATCCTGGAGTGGGTTGCCATTTTCCTTCTCCAGGGGATCTTTCCGACCCAGGGATCGAATCTGGGTCTCCTGCACTGCAGGCAGATTCTTTACCAACTGAGCTACGAGGGAAGCCCAGACAGAAGGGGAGAGTGCCAACCCACATGCTTCTGCGTGATGGCAGGAGGACCTGGGAGCCAGCACTAGGACCCAGTGGGCCCGTAGGACAGGAGGGCAAGGACCAAGACCCAGGGCAATGCACACCAGCTTTGCCTCCGAGCTCCAGGCAGGTCTGGACACGAGGGAGCCTCTGGCATGCAGTCATAGACCCATCTGTCTGCAGAGGAGACAGGAAGAACATGGAGAAAGGGTCGTGGAGGCCCCTGGGCTCCTGCTGCACCCCAGAACCCCATCATCTTGAAAGGAGGAAGAGAGAGAACGCTCCCAAGGAGAAAGGCATGGCCCTGGTGGAAACTAGAACTTCCACTTAGCATCTACCTGGAAGGAGAGCGAGTTAACCCCGGAGAACTTCATGCTGAGAAGAAGCTGCATCCCTTTCATGAGTTCTGAACTTCGCCATCAGCAAATATGGATCGCATGCCTACTGCAACGTGTGTGCCAGCAAGGAGAAACCAAGTTCCCACCCTGATGTGGCTTAGATCCTTGCAGGGGGAAATGGAAATATATTCACTATTTGGGAGGATGAAAGAAGAGCTTTTATGGGCTGTGTTAGGTCCCACACCCAAATTCATATGCCGATGTCCTAACCCCCAGTACCTCGAACGTGACTGAATTTGGAGACAGAGCTTTTTTGTTTCTTTTCGGCTGTGCTGGGTCTTTGTTGCTCCATGCAGGCTTTTTTCCTAGCTGTGGCTTGCGGGCTTCTCTTGTAGATCACAGGCTCTAGAGAGTCTGTCTCTGAATTTGATCACTCTTGGTAACTCATGTAAGTAGAATCATCACACAGAATGTGTCCTTTTGCGACTGGCTTTTTTTCCACTTGGCAGAATGTCTTCAAGGTTCCTCCACGTTGCAGCCTGGGTCAGAATGTCCTTGCTTTTAAAGATAGTAATTGTCCATTGTGGTGTATATCACACTGTGATTATCCAGTCATCTGTTGAAGGCTAGTTGGGCTCTTTCCTCCTTTTGGCTATTGTGAATGTCTCTGTGTACATGAATGTGCAAATATCTGAGAACTTGCTTACTTTTCTTTTGGATATATATACCCAGAAATGAAATTGCTGGATCATATGGAAGTTCTCTGGAGAAGGGAATGACTACCCACTCCAGTATTCTTGCCTAGAGAATCCCACAGACAAAGAGGAGCCTGGTGGGCTACAGTCCATGGAGTTGCAGAATGGGACACAACTGAGCAACTAATGCTTTCACTTTTCATGGAAATTCTATTTCTGAATCATATGACAAAAATAGAATTTCATATGAATTGTATGAATCATATTCTGGGTGTTCTTTTTTTTGAGATGAGCTCTAAGTTTTTGAAAGCCAAGATCCAGCAACATGTTACGTGCACGGTTTGTTTTTGACTGTGAGAGAGGGTTCTACTTATTAAAAACAATGGTGTCATCACCTGCGCTTGCATGACAAACCCAACACACATCAGAGCAAGGATTCTCACCTTCCAAAGGGGACCATCAGTCCCCAAAACATTCATTTTAAATCGCCTACATAAAAATGCTTTTATTCATGGGAACTCAAGTATACCCAAATGCTATATCTTAGCTTAATAAATCTTAATAAAAATCTTCTTTTTGAAGATACTCTTATTGATTGTATGTTTTGCCTATAACTTCTAGCCAAAAACAACAACCAAATTTATGGTTTTTATTTATGATGACTCAGTTCATTGTTTTTCTAAAGAGTAAATTATAACCCTTGGAGGAAATGACAGCCGAGTAACGCAGTGAGATGATTGCCGTGGTCTGTTCATCCTCTTTTACATGCCCAGCAGGTGTGCACATTTTTGTTAATCGATTTATATGATTATCTCATAAATGGTGGTCAGCTTAATAGTAGTCATCTGATTGTCAGTGATACCTCTGGCCACTAACCTGGTGATTCCTGAAAAATTACCCATAAGAATGTAAACTATATCCAAGCTTTAGCCCACGTTCTAAACAGAGAATCTGCCCACCAGAATCACCTGGAAACATTAACCCACAGAAACCTCAGTCCCACTCCAATCTGCATCTTAGAATCTCTGGGGCTGGGGGCCTGGAATTCTGTTTTCCAAAAGCCCCTCGGATGATTCCAATTTGGAAAGGATTTAAATGAAAAGAGCTTATAAAATAGAGTTTCAGTCCTTTCAGTGTAACTGGAATAACATAGTGTTTAAGTCTGGTGTTTCTTTTTTACAGGAGCTACTACTGCCCGGGGGATTCCCTGGATGTCAGAAGGCTGCGCTGAGGATTAACCTGACGCCCAAAGAGCGTGAGAACAAGACGCCTTCCATCAGCGGGCAGGTCCTTTTGTCCTTTAGGACATTCTCCATCCATTGCTTTGTACCCTGGCTCAGGGGTCAGCACGAGGGTCAGAAAGGCCTGCGGGCATCCTAATGACCAGCCCTGGTTAGGGACTGATTTGCTGGTCTCCTCCTTTCCCACGCGGAAGCCTCAGTCTGCCCTGCTGGTCTCCTTTCCCACGCGGAAGCCTCAGTCTGCCCTGCTGGTCTCCTCCTTTCCCACGCGGAAGCCTCAGTCTGCCCTGCTGGTCTCCTCCTTTCCCACGCGGAAGCCTCAGTCTGCCCCGTGGGATACCACACCTTTGTACTGGCTGGGGAGGAAAAAGAGACTCCTACTCCCAGGGCCCTGCCTAGCTCCCTTCCCTGGGTGTCGCACCTTGAACTCTCCTTGCCTTTCCTCTTCTTCATCAGCAGAGACTGAAGAAATTAAAAGTCCACGAGGCTCTCCCAGGAAAATAACTACACGGTTGTTGAAATTGTTCAGCCGCTCAGTCANATGTTTGTCTCACGTGGGTGACAATTTCCACTCAAGTTCCCTCCCCCAGCCCGATGCTTCTGGAGCCTGGTTCAGCTCAGCTGCTCTCCTTACCCCTGTCTCGCGTTTCTTTCACTCCCGAAGATCCTTTATGATGAGAAAATGAACTCTCAAAGTGAAGGGGTATCCATCTGCCCAGTGACAAAGATGGCAATTGGGTTTCAGAGGGGATACTAAGTACTTCTGGAGCTTCTTTTTTTTTAATTTATTTTATTGAAGAATAGTTAATTTGGCTTCCCTGGTACCTCAGATGGTAAAGAATCCACTTGCAATGGAGGAGACCTGGGTCAAGAAGATCCCCCGGAGAAGGGAATGGCTACCCACTCCACTATTCTTGCCTGGAGAGTTCCACAGACAGAGGAACCTGGCGGGCTATAGCTCACGGGGTCACAAAGAGCCAGACATGCCTAAGCAACTAACATTGTCTTTGTCATTGCCATAGCTGGTTTACAATAGTTCCCTGACCAGGGATCAAACCCATGCTCTCTCCAGCAGAAGTGCAGAGTCTTAACCACTGGCTTGCCAGGGAATTCCCCTGTGTCACATTTTAGGTTTCACATATAAGTGGTATCATATGGCATTTGTTTTTCTCTTTCTGACCTACTTCGCTTGCTGTAATAGGTCCATCCTTGTTGCTGTGCAAGGCATATTTTATTCCTTTTTGTGCCTGAGTAGTATTGCACTGTGTCTCTGTACCACATTGTTATCCGTTCACCTGTTGATGGATGTTTAGGCTGTTTCTATATCTCCACTGTTGTGGATGTTGCTGCTGTGAACACTGGGGTGCATGTATCTTTTCGAATTGTAGTTTTATAGGGACATATGCCCAAGAGAGGGATTTCTGGAGCATATGGTAACTCCATGTTTAGTTTTTTGGGGAATCTTCATGCTGTTTTCCACAGTGACTGCACCAACTTATATTCCCACCAGCAGTGTAGGAGGGTGCCCTTTTCTTTCCGGAGTTTTTTGACATGTCATCGGGCACAACATAAATTTATACTTCAAAGTCTGCCACAGAAATTGATGATAGATAAATAGGTCTTGAAGCAAATCTCAGACAAGAATATCTATAGTCAAAACAATCAGTGAGTGATTATTTACGTTATGAATTTAATCTTTCAAAATATTGTGTAAAAGTAACACAGTATTGCAGAAACTAAGAAGGAATTCAATCACTAACATGACCCCTCTTGACATTTTGGATATTTATGATCATTTACTATTTATCCTATGTACATTTTGTATAGATGGATTTACAATCTGATGTCTTATTTCTTAAACTCTAAGTTGCTTCCATGTGCTTTAAAGTGTTAATATTTATAATTAGAATGGCTGTTTATTAGATTGCCTGTCAAACATGCCCTAATCTGTTGTGCAAATTGTCCCAGCTCTAGTCACTGGGAGCTCTTTTTGCTTGGCTCCTGTGTCCCTTTGACATACCCCTATATTTGTTTTGGACTTGCTTACTTTCTGCTGCTAAAGATGCTTCAAGTTCATCTTGTGTTTCCCCCACCCCAGCCATTTCTCTAAGGCATTCTGGTTCCTTTAATTGGAGAATGTTTATTTAGAAACAAAGACTTTCGTACTAGTTTCACTGACTTTTAAAGAAATGTTTATTTACCTATTTGGCTGCATCAGGTTGCAGCACGCAGGATCTTCGTCGCGGAAAGGGCTTAGTTACCCCAGAGCACATGGGATCTTAGTTCTGCCACCACCACCCCTGCATTGCAAGACAGATTTTTAACCACTGGACCATCAGGGAAGTCCCTCCCTGACTTTCATCTAATGAAAGAGGTCCTGCAAACCCAAATGATGCTGACCATTTTCCTAATTTGTTGTATAGGACATAATAAAGATAAGAGGAGAAATCCACTAAGAACAGAAAGGAAAAAAAAAACTCTAAAGAGGAAGGCTGATGATGACGCAGTTAAAATACCAGATTCAGCCATGTCTAAAGCCAGAAGCTTTAGACAAACCAGTCCATCCTAAAGGAAATCAACCCTGAATACTCACTGGAAGGACTGATGCTGAAGCTCCAATCTTTGGTCACCAGAGGCGAAGAACTGACTCATTAGAAAAGACCCTGATGCTGGGAAAGATTGAAGGCAGGAGGAGAAGGGGACGACAGAGGACAAGATGGTTGGATGGCATCACTGACTTAATGGACGTGAGTTTGAGCAAGCTCTGGGAGTTGGTGAAGGACAGAGAGGCCTGGTGTGCTGCTGCAGTCCACAGGGTCGCAAAGAGTCAGACACAGCTGGACGATGGAACAACAACAACAAAAGCCAGAAGCAACCCAGATGTGTTAGTAACATGAGCCATGAATTCCCTTTTTGTTAACGGCAATCTGAGTTATGTCTTTGTCACTCCCAACTGCAAGAGTCACATACTTAAATAAACAATAACTTGCACAGGTTATTCAGTGGGGTTCTGTTATAAATCAAACCAGTGGTCTGATGCCACCCAGTGTGCCCAGAACAAAAACTCTCTACAAAACTCTATTTGGTCCAGTCTGTACTTTTTTCTCTATGCTGCAGACCCCTGGGTTTGTGGGGCGGGGCTGGGGGGTGGATCTCTCCCTTCTTAACACTATGGAAATTCTGTGTCACATCCCAGGTAGACCCAGTGAGCATCCTCTCAACAGCGAGGGCACAGGGCATGGCCACGAGCCCAGTATTTTCTCGGCTGCAGTGTTACCTAAATTTACAAATACGTTTTGCCATCCATCACAAGAAAATCATCAGGCCATGTTTAAACTATAGATGACCCCCACTGGGATGCTTTCTCAGAGCTGGTTATTGTATTTTCTGCCCTGTTTTGCAGACACTGTATGGCATAATAGCAATGCCCATCTGGACAATTCCAGCCTGCACAACTCCCACCAGCCTTTCCAGGCTCCAAAAGCTCGGTAGAAACAGTGCCCGGAGCTTCTCCTGGTATCGTAACTGCTTACCAGCAGGCAGTCCTAAGAAGCGATGCCACAGACAACATCACAGAACTGCTTCTCAGTTTTCTTTCAATGGACACTGGCCAGAAGGCTGGGGGTGGGGAGTACCCTAGAAGATCTGCAGAGACAGCAGGAATAAACCAGAAGCTTCTAACAGGGTGGGAGTGGGGAGTGGAGTCCAGGGCAGCATGGTACAGTGAGGACTTTTCACCAGCTTCACACAAAATCTACTTTTGATCCCTGGCTGAAAGGGAAAGACTGGGACTAAGCAATGTCCCCCTCCAGACCTGGAAAATCCAATGGACGGAGGAGCCTGGTGGGCTGTAGTCCATGGGGTCACGAAGAGTCGGACCTGACTGAGCGACTTCACTTTCACTTTTCTGCACTGGAAAAGGAAATGGCAACCCACTCCAGTGTTCTTGCCTGGAGAAACCCAGGGATGGGGTCACACAGAGTCGGACACGACTGAAGCAACTTGGTAGCAGCAGGGTTAAGCACACAATGACACGTGTTAGAAATTCCAGTCCTCATTCTGGGGTCTCTCATTACTAAGGGTCAGAGTGATCAGTAGCTAACTTTTGAGTGTGGGCAGTGGCAGAAGGGCGGTCCATTGTTTCCCTGTGATTATAATCTGGGGATCAGTAAGGCTGTCAGTGCCTGGTTGCCTTGGCAGGCTGCCCACAGAGCTTTCTTGGGGGCACAAGAGGAGGACAGAACATTCCAGACAGAGGCAGGGCTCCCGTCACCCCTGGCTTGTTGACTTCTCCTTCAGCAACTAGGAAATGAAATGTTTCCATCATTATGATGTAACGAGGAAGCTGTTTTTGAAATCCTGACTGATAAATTCTCCTCTTGGTCCCCCAGGGGTTGTTTCTCTTCTTCCTTCTCCTTCTTCTGGCAGCCTGGCCTTCAGGAGAAAAAAAAAAAAAGAGCAGAGATGAGGCCAAAATAAGGAAGAAGGTCAATGATAAGAGAAGCCCCAACAGACTCGAAGGGGGAGGAGAGTTCCCCACCTTCTGCTTCTCAGGATCAAAATCCCAGGGGGACGGGGATGAATTGAAACACCAAATTAGGGGAGAGAAGCGAGGCAGGAAATCCCCGAGCAGAATTCTGGCTCTGGCCTCCCCAGGGGCAGCCTGGGAAGAAGACCAAACGCCGAGGCTTGTGTGGGTATCAGGCTGCAGCCAGCCTTCATCAGCCTGATTAGAAGCTCAGCCTGGGGCACTCGTGTAGGCGGTCCCCACTCCTGCCAGGGCCCTGCTCCCTGCCAGGGGAGGAGGGACGCATCCAGACAGAAGGGTCTCTCTTTCTCTTTAGTTGCTAAGCCATGTCCAACTCTTGCAACCCCATGGATGGTAGCCCACCAGACTCCTCTGTCCATGGGATTCTCCAGGCAAGAATCCTGGAGTGGGTTGCCATTTTCCTTCTCCAGGGGATCTTTCCGACCCAGGGATCGAACCTGGGTCTCCTGCACTGCAGGCAGATTCTTTACCAACTGAGCTACGAGGGAAGCCCAGACAGAAGGGGAGAGTGCCAACCCACATGCTTCTGCGTGATGGCAGGAGGACCTGGGAGCCAGCACTAGGACCCAGTGGGCCCGTAGGACAGGAGGGCAAGGACCAAGACCCAGGGCAATGCACACCAGCTCTGCCCCCGAGCTCCAGGCAGGTCTGGACACGAGGGAGCCTCTGGCATGCAGTCATAGACCCATCTGTCTGCAGAGGAGACAGGAAGAACATGGAGAAAGGGTCGTGGAGGTCCCTGGGCTCCTGCTGCACCCCAGAACCCCATCATCTTGAAAGGGGGAAGAGAGAGAACGCTCCCAAGGAGAAAGGCATGGCCCTGGTGGAAACTAGAACTTCCACTTAGTATCTACCTGGAAGGAGAGCAAGTTAACCCCGGAGAACTTCATGCTGAGAAGAAGCTGCATCCCTTTCATGAGTTCTGAACTTCGCCATCAGCAAATATGGATCGCATGCCTACTGCAACGTGTGTGCCAGCAAGGAGAAACCAAGTTCCCACCCTGATGTGGCTTAGATCCTTGCAGGGGGAAATGGAAATATATTCACTATTTGGGAGGATGAAAGAAGAGCTTTTATGGGCTGTGTTAGGTCCCACACCCAAATTCATATGCCGATGTCCTAACCCCCAGTACCTCGAACGTGACTGAATTCGGAGACAGAGCTTTTTTGTTTCTTTTCGGCTGTGCTGGGTCTTTGTTGCTCCATGCAGGCTTTTTTCCTAGCTGTGGCTTGCGGGCTTCTCTTGTAGATCACAGGCTCTAGAGAGTCTGTCTCTGAATTTGATCACTCTTGGTAACTCATGTAAGTAGAATCATCACACAGAATGTGTCCTTTTGCGACTGGCTTTTTTTCCACTTGGCAGAATGTCTTCAAGGTTCCTCCACGTTGCAGCCTGGGTCAGAATGTCCTTGCTTTTAAAGATAGTAATTGTCCATTGTGGTGTATATCACACTGTGATTATCCAGTCATCTGTTGAAGGCTAGTTGGGCTCTTTCCTCCTTTTGGCTATTGTGAATGTCTCTGTGTACATGAATGTGCAAATATCTGAGAACTTGCTTACTTTTCTTTTGGATATATATACCCAGAAATGAAATTGCTGGATCATATGGAAGTTCTCTGGAGAAGGGAATGACTACCCACTCCAGTATTCTTGCCTAGAGAATCCCACAGACAAAGAGGAGCCTGGTGGGCTACAGTCCATGGAGTTGCAGAATGGGACACAACTGAGCAACTAATGCTTTCACTTTTCATGGAAATTCTATTTCTGAATCATACGACAAAAATAGAATTTCATATGAATTGTATGAATCATATTCTGGGTGTTCTTTTTTTTGAGATGAGCTCTAAGTTTTTGAAAGCTAAGATCCAGCAACATGTTACGTACACGGTTTGTTTTTGACTGTGAGAGAGGGTTCTACTTATTAAAAACAATGGTGTCATCACCTGCGCTTGCATGACAAACCCAACACACATCAGAGCAAGGATTCTCACCTTCCAAAGGGGACCATCAGTCCCCAAAACATTCATTTTAAATCGCCTACATAAAAATGCTTTTATTCATGGGAACTCGAGTATACCCAAATGCTATATCTTAGCTTAATAAATCTTAATAAAAATCTTCTTTTTGAAGATACTCTTATTGATTGTATGTTTTGCCTATAACTTCTAGCCGAAAACAGCAACCAAATTTATGGTTTTTATTTATGATGACTCAGTTCATTGTTTTTCTAAAGAGTAAATTATAACCCTTGGAGGAAATGACAGCTGAGTAACACAGTGAGATGATTGCCATGGTCTGTTCATCCTCTTTTACATGCCCAGCAGGTGTGCACATTTTTGTTAATCGATTTATATGATCATCTCATAAATGGTGGTCAGCTTAATAGTAGCCATCTGATTGTCAGTGACACCTCTGGCCACTAACCTGGTGATTCCTGAAAAATTACCCATAAGAATGTAAACTATATCCAAGCTTTAGCCCACGTTCTAAACAGAGAATCTGCCCATCAGAATCACCTGGAAACATTAACCCACAGAAACCTCAGTCCCACTCCAATCTGCATCTTAGAATCTCTGGGGCTGGGGGCCTGGAATTTTGTTTTCCAAAAGCCCCTCGGATGATTCCAATTTGGAAAGGATTTAAATGAAAAGAGCTTATAAAATAGAGTTCCAGTCCTTGCAGTGTAACTGGAATAACATAGTGTTTAAGTCTGGTGTTTCTGCATTACAGGAGCTANTTGTTTTCCAAAAGCCCCTCGGATGATTCCAATTTGGAAAGGATTTAAATGAAAAGAGCTTATAAAATAGAGTTCCAGTCCTTGCAGTGTAACTGGAATAACATAGTGTTTAAGTCTGGTGTTTCTGCATTACAGGAGCTACTACTGCCCGGGGGATTCCCTGGATGTCAGAAGGCTGCGCTGAGGATTAACCTGATGCCCAAAGAGCGTGAGAACAAGACGCCTTCCATCAGTGGGCAGGTCCTTTTGTCCTTTAGGACATTCTCCATCCATTGCTTTGTACCCTGGCTCAGGGGTCAGCACGAGGGTCAGA
>SJYW01036645.1:0-17282 GCA_006410735.1 Raphicerus campestris
GAGGACAGACGTAAGTCTACAGGAGGTACTTCGTGAAGGCCTCAGGCTTATGAGCCCCTGGTAATGACCTTGGCGGTGAGTAAGGGGCTCAGTGTGGACTCAGGCCCTAGAGAGAACAGTCTTTTATTCTTTCCAAAATAGTAAATGCAAAATTAGCATTGCATCTGTATTATCTTATCGTTGGCTTCAATTTCATTCCCGTGTCATCCTTTCCCAGTGTGTTTGGTTAAAATTTGCTTAGCTGGCAACATTCTCATCAGTAAGGAGTCTGTAGCCCGCAGTCTGCACCCGCATGTTCCCTTAAACGCATACTGCTCTTTTGTGAATGAGACACAAAGAAACTGAATTTCTAACTAATGCAAGATACTGGATTCACAGATAATATTTTATCTGGGTTTCAGTTCAGTCATATGTCTCAAAACGAGCTTATCTCGCCCGTAAGCCTTCTGCTTCCCTGTTCATTTTTCTCCCTGCCATTCAGAGTGGGTGGCGGGTTCTCGGGTTCTCATTTCTTGCCATTTATTTCTGCAGGGCTCCTCGGAATAAATCGGTGGCTTCTTGCTGACTCTGAAAGCTGGGCCCCGCCTGTCACTCCCCATAGCCCACATGCCCTGTCCTCACGTGCGGTCTCAGTGTTCTCCGACCCAGTTCTGAACTGCCAGTTCTTCTGTTTACTTCTCTCCACTTGGCCCCACATGTCAAGTCCCAGGCTCAGACGCTTCTCTGTCCAGAAACTGCCTCTCGAGAGTGCCGTCCTGATTGCTCTGCCCAGCCCTTCAGCTCTGGTCTTCTGTGCCACGGCTGTCCCTGCAGGTGGTAGCCTCTGGGTGTGAGCGTCCTCAGCCACGCACTCCTGTCCGACTCTTTGCGACCCCATGGACTGTCGCCCGCCAGGCTCCTCTCTCCATGGGATTCTCTGGGTGAAAAGACTGGAATGGGTTGCCATTTCTTCCTCCAGGGGATCTTCCCTGCTGAGGGATGGCGCCCGTGTCTCCTGCACTGGTGGCAGACTCTCTACCACCGTGCCACCTGGCACTCTTCACTTCCAGTTTTAAGCCGACTGTATAGTTTAAGTGGTCGCCTTAATTCTTCACTAATACTCTTTTTGGCCGAACACTGGAGCTTTGGCCATCCCTTATGGTCCACATCTTAGGGAGTATGGCCTGACTGTGGTCCTTTACCGCGTGCAGTGAAATCAGTAAATGACGAGAACGATGGTGCTGACAGGTAGTCTCCTGAATGTAAAGTGTCGCGGCACATGGTGTTACTCTGACTTGGCTACAATCTCTGCCTCTCTCTGGCTAATGACACACCTGCCAACACAACAGAGCCATGCGGCTCAAGCACGCGCTTCCGCTTCTGCCGTGAAAAGCCGGGGGCAGACTGTCCTCGATCCTCCTGTCCCTACACAGGTTTTTTATCAGAAACGCAACCAGTTTACTCTGGGGTGGGGCGGACTTGAATGACTCTGGCAGTAGAACACTGCATTTCTACTTGCCCTCTATTGTTACAGGAAACTTCTAAGGAGTCCTAAAAATACTGAATGTGACAGTTGTGAAGATTATGAGCTTCCCCAAAGGAAGGGAGGAAAGGGAAAGAAGGCATGATGTTTTCAGTGGGCACAGGATTTAGGGGGGTCCCACTTTAGAGATCAGAAAACCAAGGCCAGAGAGTGAGTCTCATAGTGACGCAGAGTCACAGGACACAGCAGGGCCTGGGTGCCTTAGGCCTAAGTCCCAAGCCTTATCAAATATGGGTCACTGTCTTTATGAGACGGATGGAAAAGTGTGGAAAGGACCTGCAAGAGAGGTGGGTGGGAGAGAAAGAACACATGGAAGATCCAGGCTTGTTAACATCCATGTCCCATAGTTTACACATTGCTCCTGATTAGGACTAAGCGACCTAAATGCCTGCACATAGTGAGAGGGAAGAGCAGGTAAAGAGACTTATGCTGACTGTGCATGCCACTTTCCCTCCCCAAGCTACAAAGGTTGGGTTCAGATTCCCACCTAAAAATGCACGTAAAAATGGTGAAGCAGGCCAGTCTGTTACTCTTGCAGCCGGTTAGAGTGACTCGGGTGCTTTTCTTGGCAAATATTCAACTGTCACACGCCAGCATCACATGCTCAGTACCGTTTCAGTCGATATGATTTGTGTCAAAGCCACCTGAACTGGGGGATTGTTTGATCTTAGTATCACCAGCAGGCCCTCACACAACAGCCCTCACTACTAATAAACTCGCAAGAAAGACTTCAGTTTAGGAAACTAGCATTTTCTTAGAAAAGGGGAAAAAAAAAAAGCAGTTCTCAGTAAAAGATAAACCACAGAGCTACTGTGTTCAGTCAAGTTGTACGTATAAAACCACACACACACACTCTCTCTCTCTCAAAATAAAATTTAGGCTCTGTCTAATCCACAAAGGTGAGCAAATGCAGAATTAAGGCACGAGATCCAGAATCCTGCTCACGACTCTCCTGGACATGGAGACTGCACTGGAAAAGGGCAGCGCTGCCTTCCAGACCACCTCGCCTGCTCTCCACACAATGCTAATGACCCCTGGTCATCGAGGTGCTTCTCCTGGTGGGACAACGAGGGTGACAGTCATTCGCAAGAACAGCCTGGTCAGGGTTCTCTCAGAGACAGAATCTATTTCTGCCCCACAAGGAGGCTTCAGGCCCTCAGTGACTCAAGGACCCAAAATGAGTTCAGATTAAAACACTGAAAGGCGGGGGTGCTGGGGGAAAGCTTTCTGTCCGGTGGAGAGCCATCGGCAGGAAAATCAGGGATGAAAACCGCTGAACCAGGTCAGCAGCCGTGAGGCTGCACCCCAAGTGGCGTGGGAGGCAGCGCACGCTGCATCGCCTGCAAATGCCACGTCTCTCGGGGGAGGCAAGAGCACGGTCGGGCTGGAAGGGAGAGGGACAGAGGGAGGGGAGGAGAGGAGCAGGGCAGAGGCAGGGCGCAGAGCCTGGCCTCCAGGCGAGAGTGGGCCGTGCCAGGGCCCAGGCTTCGGGGAACAGGCAGTGAGGAGGGCAGGGGATGGAGCTGGGCCCCATCCTGGAGGCTGAGGCCTGGGCTGCGGATCCAGCCCACCCTCCTGCCTGCAGGCTTCTCACACAACGGGGACAGTTGTTTTCAAAGCACTGGAAATGTAAACTGTCGTGGGAACTCTCAGATCCCATGTTGCCATTCATCCACATGTGTACTTTGAACGCAGAGGTTCAGAAATTGTGTGATACACTTCACCTTTTGAGCTCTGCCAAAACTTGTAAAGAAAAAAAACTAAAGCCAAGAGGGAAATTTCTAGC
Organism: Raphicerus campestris; assembly: GCA_006410735.1. Classification (NCBI taxonomy): domain Eukaryota; kingdom Metazoa; phylum Chordata; class Mammalia; order Artiodactyla; family Bovidae; genus Raphicerus; species Raphicerus campestris. Next base: position 3,309 of record SJYW01036645.1, read on the forward strand.
TGCAATGCTAACCAAATGTTGTCTGCTTAAATAAAAAAAATCCTAAGCACATGACTCTGAAGATGGAGAAGAGGCGCAAGCACTCTTTAGAGGCTGGAAACAGTGAAGACACGCATTTTCCTCAGCCCTCCTCCTCTTCACTGTCCTCCTCCTCAGCCCTCCTCCCCCTCAGCTCTCCTCCTCCTCACCCTCCTCCTCCTCAGCCCTCCTCCCCCTCAGCCCTCGTCCTCCTCACCCTCCTCCTCTTCAGCCCTCCTCCTCCTCACCCTCCTCCTTCTCAGCCCTCCTCCTCCTCACCCTCCTCCTCAGCACTCCTCCTCAGCGCTCCTCCTCCTCAGCCCTCCTCACTTCATTTGAACCCAGTGGGGTCTGCATTGTACAGCTGACCTCTAGAATGTAAGGTAATAAAGTTACGTTGTTTAAAGCCAAAATAAAGATCCTAAGCATAAAATAACACCTTAAGCTATAAGATTCATTTTCACAAATATTTCTTCACCAGAACCCAGTTCGAGAAAACCATACTCTCTTCTTAATGACTTCTCTTATATATGTTACTGTGGTGGTCTTGCATGGCTCCTGTTGGTCTTGAGGCTTGGGACTTCAAAGCTGCCCCGTCTCCTCAACCCTTCCCTGCGGTTTAGCGGCACTGCTTCTTGGGGCTGACCCCGTCACAGCCACACGCAAGGACACAGAAGAAGTTACTGCAGACTCTGCTGCTGAAATGCTGTGCCGTTTAGAGAGCAACCTGGAAGCATCTATCCAAGCCAAGAAGACCAGCACTGACAAAGCCGTCGCGTGTCCCTGTGGCTGCAGGGCTGTCTGGAACAGAACATCGACAGGCTGCACGATGGGCAACCAAGGAGTAGCATGCAGTGGTGAAAAGGAAAGACGGGAAGAATGTCACCAATGTAGAAAAAAAAAAACAAGATGCAGAGAGGAACATAGGATTTAATCTGCTTTCTATGAAGCAATGAGAGAAATCATGTTTCTGCTAGTCCAGATGTTTAATATAATTACATGTGTTAAAGAGGAGTGAGGCACAGAAGCATCATAACACACAAGGCTGGTAACACTGGCAGCACGGGGGAGAGAAGGGTGGAGGGAAGGAAGGGAGTGGGGAAGAAACAAGTGAGGATGAGAGGAGAGAGCAACCACAAAAACCACATGGATGCCACGAACTCATTTATAGGAAATCGTGTGTGCGTAGGCACACATCTGTAAACAGAAAATGATAGTTTTATTTCAAGGTGTTGAGATATTTTTACATATAACTCTTTTACTTTGCTCCTTATATATATTTTTTAAAGCATACAGTCTCTTGGATTGTTTACAGAATCAGGAAAAAAGCATTGAGAGGTAAATATGAAAAGTCCCATGCACAGCAGTACAGGTTCCCAGAGAGGAAGCAGCTAGAGAGAAGATTGCTATGTCAGGGCTGGGGTCAGGCTGGGAAGGGTCTCTGTGTCAGGAAAGACAGAACAACTTCTAAGCTGTGGATCAACATAGTAACCACAGACCGTCGTTTTGGTGGGAGATTATAAGTGACTTTTTTTTCTTCCTGTTGCTCTTCTCTATTTTCCAGATTTTCTGCAAAAACCATATCTTGCTTTTGCAGTCAGAGCCAAATACACATATATATGTATATAATTTTAAAATTATGCCGTGAACCTTTTTAAGTGGGTGGGGGTAGTAATCAAAGTGACATTTTAGAGTATTATGCAGCGGCCCCGAAACAGAGTGAAAGCCATTTATGGGACTTTCCTGGTGGCTCAGTGGATAAGAATCCGCCTGCCAGTGCGGGGGACAAGGGTTTGATCCCTGTCTGAGAAGATTCCACACACCCGGGGGCAACTCAGCTTGCACCCCACAGCCTCGGAGGCCCACGCCTGAGCCCGTGCTCCCGGGAGACTCCCGCGCCGCCGCGGGCAGCCCTGCTCGCCGCCCCGCTCGCCGCCGCTCGAGGAGGCCTCACGGAGCGATGAGGAGCAGCGCAGCCAGAGACAAACACGGCTGCTCCAAAAAGTCACTTGCGAGGGAGCAGTGCCAGCGAGAGGTGATAATGGCCCCCAGTCAAGAAGTGGTGGAAATGGAGAGGAACACAGTGGGCCTTGAAGGTTTTCTAAATAAAAAAGATGAGCAAGCGACAGTGAAGAAAAGCTGCTTAGTCTCAACGGCTGCTATTTAGTCGCTGAGTCATGTCCGATCTTCAGCAGCCCCCGAGGACTGCAGGCCACCAGGCGCCTCTATGGGGTCCTCTGGGCAAGAACACTGCCACGGGCTGCCACCTCCTTCTCCGGGCGCTTTCTTGACTCGGGTTGAACTGGCATCTCCTGCATTGGCAGGTGGATCCTCTGCTGCGGCGCCACCAAGGAGAGCCGCTAAGTTCTCAGCAGCCCTTTGTAGAGTTTATATGGATGCCCACAAAACACAGCCAGATGCCAGTCGGTTGATTTAATCCAAAATTAGAGAACCGTAACAGTGCATTTAATAGTATCACATCCCTAAATGTAGCCACATCTTGGAAGCCATATCCAGGAAAAATACAATACCCAAGGGGAAGACCAACGTGCTAGAAACCACAGAAGGTCAATTTTGTTGATAAGAGGATGTGAAGCGCTTTTCCCCACCCCTAAAAAGACAAGCCATTGACAGGCACTGGATCCAGCAAACACTGGGGTTTTGTAGATCAAATAAAAATACTAATATTCCCAGGGAACTTCTGGCTTGGGTTCATTTTAGGCTGTAGCCAACTTAACGTTTCTGATCAATATTAGGAGAAATTAATTTTAAGTTTTCTATCCAGTTGTGGTTCGCCTATTTCTAAAAGCTGGCACGTTCTAAGAACCCCCTTTCATTTGAAGTGTTCGAGAAGGTGACGGCACACGGCTTCCAAAGACCTTCCAGCTTCAAAATCCTCTGGTGCGAGAGGAGACATCATGCCAACTGCTGGACTTGACACTTTCTCTCTCTCAGATGTTCCAAAGGAGGCAGTTTACTAAATAAGCCATGTTCATGCTTTCTGGCATTCCTGAAGCAGATGTAAGATAACTGAAAGCAAACAATTTTAGTGATGCGAATTCACGCATTGCCGTCTGAACACCATGTAATCACGAAACTAAAATGTTTACCCAATAATCAAAGACCGAGGCAAAGGAACCAAAAGGCATTTTGTGAGAGAGCACTGGCCAGAACATCCAATAAAAGGGTTTATGGGGAGGTAGCCTGAAACGGCTACTGAGGAAAAGTCACCGTGACTTCGTTTCTAATCACACAAAAAGACTGCCCCGCTATTATTCCAAATGGTCAGAAAAAAACTGATTCGGGCAGGAATCGAACCGGTTGTCACAGAGAACCGGGTTTTCCCAGCAGACTTCCAGGGTAAGCTCTCCAGAAGGCAAGCAATATCCTAGCCTCAGAAGAGCCCCACCACTCACCCATGACATTCCTCTACAAGCAAAACCACCTCTGATGGTAAAGCACATCTCGTCCACTCTTCACACAGGGGTGCGTTCCCTTCCACCTCCCGGCCTTCCAGGCAGCTGCCCCCCTGGTCTCAGTGTGGCTCTTTATCACCTACAGCCCTCTCTTCCGCCCCATCTGCTGAAAGCCCACCTCTCCTCCATCTGACACCGACCAGCGTGGGTCCTTCATCCGATCTGAACCCTGTCCAGGGCTGTGCGCTCAGTTAGCATGAAAGCACTGGGACTTCTCTGCTGGCCCAGTGGCTAAGACTCCACGCTCCCTGGCCAGGAACTAGATCCCACACGCTGCGACGAAGAGTTCCCGTGCCACAGGGAAAGATCCCACATGCTGCAAGTAAGACCAGGCACAGCCGGGTGCATACACACAGAAATATTAAAGACACACCAAAACTCAAGTATCGGCAAGCTTCTTTATGGGACGAGCCCCAGGGCACAATTCCCACTGGATCTCCTAAAACCCTGAAAATCCCACAGAGCAGAGTGAGAAGGAATTCCCTTCCTTCCTCTCCGTTATCCCCTCCTTCTTTCAATCCAGGGTTTATCCAACATCTACTCCACGCAAAGCCCCATTCGAGGTTTCTTCATGTACCATTCACATCCCCCCCTTGGACCTCGTGAGAAATCATGGACTCGCTCCCAGCCCAGCTCTGCTCCTCTCCAACTTTCTGGTCTGCGGTTGTGTTTGGTTCTTCTCTCCTGCTCAGCCCAACATGCAACCAACTGCAAGCTCTCTATCGCCTACCTGGCTCCTCCTCTTTAATTCCTCTGCCTTGATATCGCTCCTAAACACCAAAGCCTCTTCATTCTTCATTACTGTTCTCCCTGCAACTGGGTTATTATCCCCATGCATGAGTTGCTTGATAACAGCAAGAATCCGACACTTTATGTGATTCCCGTCTACATAACACAACCTGAGTTCCCTCGTTTGACATTAAAGAACATCCTAATTATTACAGCTTATCTTCCAGGCGCACAGGACTTCTGATTTCAGATGCCAAGCAACTGGACTCCTATAGGTTTTCGTTTGTGCCATTTCCACTGTGTGAAATGGCCTTCACCCAACTTTGTCCTAAAGTCCTACTTTTCAAACCTAGCTAACATGCCAGCCAACTCCCCCAGATCCAAACTGTTCTTCCTCCTGAACTTTCATAGATTTAGTTGTTACGACTCCAAGGCTGCTTCTAGATCATAAAATCCTGGAGGGAAGAGATTATATCTGTTTGTCTTTGCATTCCAACACCATGGCCAACCACAGGAAGACTCCTTTGGCACCAGCAGGGGTGGAGGTACCAGCACTGGAACGTGAGTGTGCTGGCCATCATCGTCTTCCAAGTGTTCCCAGGAACTTCAAGCTAACAGACACATAGGACACACTGGGTTGGCCAAAAAGTTCACCGGTTTTCCTGTACGACTTTACCTCCCGTACATGTTCCTAGAGAGTCCTCTGGCAGGAGATAGAGACGCAAGCCAGCTAGTGAGCCACGGAGTTTATGAGGCGTCTTTTTAAGGACCTGCCTCACCTACTGGTTTCCCTGGTGGCTCAGCAGTAAAGAATTGGGCTGCAAGGCAGGAGACATGGGTTTGATCCCAGGGTCGGGAAGATCCACTGGAGGAGAGCACAGCAACCCACTCCAGCACTCTTGCCTGGAGAGTCCCATGGAGAGAGGAGCCTGGAGGGCTACAGTTCATAGGGTTGCAAAGAGTTGGACACAAATGAAGCAACTTAGCATGCATGGACACACCTTACCTCCTATGCCAAACCACCAAATATACCAAATATATATGGGCTTCCCTGGGGTCTCATGGTAAAGAATTCACCTGCTAATACAGGAGACGTGGGTTCCACCCCTGGATCAGGAAGATCTCCTGGAGAGGGAAATGGCAAGCCATTCCAGTATTTTTGTCTTGGAAATCTCATGGACAGAGGAGCCTGGCAGGCCCTAGTCCATGGAGTCACCAAGAAATCAGACACGACTCAGCAACTAAGTAACGGCAACGCGCCGCTACATGAAGACACACCCGGCTGTGAAGGCCGACAGGCGTCCACAGGCCGCCCTCCATCGCCGGACACGCCAGAGGTGAGAGCCCAGGCTTCAAAAGCGCCCCAGAGGACAAGGCTCAGAACCCTGAAAACTGGAGCTGTTCTTTCCTTACAGAACAGACAGTGGGTGGATATGGGAAATTAAGGCATTTGTCTCTTAGGGGTAATAATCCTCAAACTCATCACTTCAAGTTCAACTACAACAAGCGCTTAAGGCCAGGAAAGGAGCTGAGAAAACATGGACGTCTGGGAAAACTGAGCATTCTCTCCCCTGCGAAGCTGTGCTGGGGGATGAAAGCTCTTGTAAGGGGTAATCTTTTTTTTTTTAATTTGAAGACTNACGTGAGTGTGCTGGCCATCATCGTCTTCCAAGTGTTCCCAGGAACTTCAAGCTAACAGACACATAGGACACACTGGGTTGGCCAAAAAGTTCACCGGTTTTCCTGTACGACTTTACCTCCCGTACATGTTCCTAGAGAGTCCTCTGGCAGGAGATAGAGACGCAAGCCAGCTAGTGAGCCACGGAGTTTATGAGGCGTCTTTTTAAGGACCTGCCTCACCTACTGGTTTCCCTGGTGGCTCAGCAGTAAAGAATTGGGCTGCAAGGCAGGAGACATGGGTTTGATCCCAGGGTCGGGAAGATCCACTGGAGGAGAGCACAGCAACCCACTCCAGCACTCTTGCCTGGAGAGTCCCATGGAGAGAGGAGCCTGGAGGGCTACAGTTCATAGGGTTGCAAAGAGTTGGACACAAATGAAGCAACTTAGCATGCATGGACACACCTTACCTCCTATGCCAAACCACCAAATATACCAAATATATATGGGCTTCCCTGGGGTCTCATGGTAAAGAATTCACCTGCTAATACAGGAGACGTGGGTTCCACCCCTGGATCAGGAAGATCTCCTGGAGAGGGAAATGGCAAGCCATTCCAGTATTTTTGTCTTGGAAATCTCATGGACAGAGGAGCCTGGCAGGCCCTAGTCCATGGAGTCACCAAGAAATCAGACACGACTCAGCAACTAAGTAACGGCAACGCGCCGCTACATGAAGACACACCCGGCTGTGAAGGCCGACAGGCGTCCACAGGCCGCCCTCCATCGCCGGACACGCCAGAGGTGAGAGCCCAGGCTTCAAAAGCGCCCCAGAGGACAAGGCTCAGAACCCTGAAAACTGGAGCTGTTCTTTCCTTACAGAACAGACAGTGGGTGGATATGGAAATAAAGGCATTTGTCTCTTAGGGGTAATAATCCTCAAACTCATCACTTCAAGTTCAACTACAACAAGCGCTTAAGGCCAGGAAAGGAGCTGAGAAAACATGGACGTCTGGGAAAACTGAGCATTCTCTCCCCTGCGAAGCTGTGCTGGGGGATGAAAGCTCTTGTAAGGGGTAATCTTTTTTTTTTTAATTTGAAGACTGGTATTTTGGTAGCAGCTGAGCAAAGTTTTCTGAAGCGCTAAAGGTGAGCTATGCCATAAGGTGACCACATGTCCCTGCTTATAAGACTCCCAGTTGCCATCTGTGATCTGTGCACACTTATTAACAGAACGGCCCCCTTCTCTCTCGCAGCCGCCCCATCTGGATGGTAAATTAGATGATCACTCTGCCTATGAGGTGCCCAGGCAGAATACAGGGCCCGTCCATACAAGGGGAGACGGCTTGCTCTAAAACACCAGGGGGGTGATGCCAAGAACAGGGCAGAATCCAGGCTTCCTGACACCAAACCCAGGCCCTATCTCAGGGAACATATTTCCTCTAAGTCGTTTCCTCATCAATTAATCACGAAAAACACTTTGGGAAATGGTGAAGACACACAAGCGTGGTTTCTGCAAACCAGCACTTACCATTCAGCTGAGGAGACTAAGCACATCCACATTCAGTAATTAAACAGGGCCAGACAGACCCTGATCTGGTGCCAATTATGTGGTCCAAACGCCAATTTCAAAAGGAGTCAGAGAAGAAAAAGCCCCGACGGGCTGCGGACTTCAGGGAAGGTTTCTGGGAGATGATGGAACCTGAACTGGATCTTAAAAGGGGAAATAAAGGAAGAAGGGAGAAAAGAAAAATGATATTTTTCCTTAAAAAAAATGGCAGAGGAATAAACCACTTAGGTGACGCTCTGAGCTCTCTGACACTACAGCCAGAAGATGCAGAAACAAGACGAAGCCATCACCAGCTGTCCACGCGCCCTTCCCCAGAGCTCTCTGTGCCTGAAGGTGCAGCAGCCGGCAGCGCGGGGCGTCTGGCAAGCAGACGAGCTCTGGCTGCTAGATGACGGCGTTCCTCCCTGTTGCGTGGTGAGAAAGCCACTTCGACTTCTACCCTCAGCTTTCCCACTAACTGGCCACGTGTCTGCGGGCAAGTGGCTTCATCAGTTTTGAGCCTCAATTCCCTTCAGTAAAACGCTACAGCTGGATGAAGTGATCTCCAAGAACCTTTCAATTTCTGGTCCTTTACAGTCAATTCTAGGTTATATTTAGCTTTAGTTTAGTTTAACTGATTAATTCTAGATTTAGCTCAATAGTGGATGTGAGTGTTCATTTCTGGCAAAATGGTAAACACTGGGCTGATCCTATGGATTCTTTTTACTATGAAGATATGAAATGCTCAAGAAAAATCACAGTGCTGCACCTGGAAGGCAAGAAGCAAGGGAGGAAAGCATGGGCTCCAGAAATGAAGAAAAACTGAAGCCTGATCTTTAGAAATAAGTCGCCTCCTCGGTGTCCAAGCGAGTTTCAGACCCACACCAATGCCCTTGGGGATTTGGGGACAATGATTAGATTCTAATGCCCATGAAGTGATGTGAGCTTCGTCCTACTGAGGTGGAGGAAGGGAGGTGGAACTGAGCCCTTTTCATAAATCTTACAGTCACCCCATCCATGAAAAAGGGACAAAGACCACGCCCGCTGCCTCAAGACGAAGGGCAGACAACTGCCTTAGATCCAGAGACCAGGCTGCCTCTGAGAAATCAAAACCCCAAACACGAATCACATTCAGTTGTAATACCAGAATTTACATACCTGTGTATCTGGGTACAGGACAAGAAACGAACATAAACACAATTCCAGGAGCATCAGAACACCTTTGATCACTCAAAGAAACAAATGTGTGACCATTACATGGGGACAACTTCACAACTCAGCACTCACAAGATTCCCACCGAAAAAAGATCTTGGTGAAGATGAACTTGCCAACACACACACCCCCTGAGAATTCACTACCATAAGGACCAGTCATAAAGATAACTTTTTAACTAAAATCTAAGAACTGGAAAAATACTACAATCTGAAATGGGCTATGAAGTAAGATTTCTTAAAAGTATTAAAATGATAAAAGACTAAAAAACATAATGGAATAATAGGAGTGAATTTAAAAAGAGAAAGAAAATAGCAGACTTGAAAAAGAACAAAATGGAACTCCTAAAAATAACTTAATGGAAAAGTTAGACAGTGGAGTGACACAAATATAGAATTAGTGAACTGGAAAAAGAGAATTAAGGAAATCAACCAAAATGTAACACAGGATTTCCAAGGAAAAATGGAGAACTGAACATACCATATCTAACACCTCAATAACTAACACACCATATCGGAAACCTCAGTACAACTAGGGAAAGTGACCATTTCAAAGACATAAGTCCAGAAGGCCAGGAGAACCAGTGAAGGGTAACAGCAATGAGATTTCCAGCAATAAGATGGAAAGCAGGTGGACAAGTGGTAACAGAACTAGCAGAACCAAAAAGGCAGAATCCTGAACTCAGAATAAGGAAAGTTGGGAGCGGAGCCACAGGCTCAGAAGGTCTGGAACAGACAGCTAACTAGCTGCCTTTGGAGCTGGGAAGGTGGGGGGGCGCTGGCTGAGCGAGGAGGTGGGACGAACGTTGCTTAAGAACCAGTTCCGCTTCCCTGGTGGCTTAGATGCTAAGGAATTCGCCTGCAGTGCAGGAGACACGGGTTCAGTCCCCGGGTGGGGAAGATCCCCTGGGGAAGGGAATGGCTGCCCACTGCGGTTATTCTTCCCTGGAGAATCCCGTGGACGGAGGAGCCAAGAGTCAGGCATGACTAAGCAAGTAACGCTTTCACTCTTCTACTCCCAGGCCTCAGGTCCCTCTCCCAGCTCCACCCTGCTGGGCAGCGGCCTTTCTCCCAGCTGGTGAAACTGGAGGTGAGGGCTCCAGAGACAGGGTTCCTGGACTGGGGAATATCATACGTCACACAGAACAAAAAACACGCATGCTGGACGCTGGCCCGTCTCACTTGGCTCAGCACTCAGCGCTGGAACAGGCAGAGCTTCACCTCCCAGAGCAGAGTCTGGAAGGGCGCTCCTGGAGAGTCTGATCGTCTCTGTAGGTTCTTCAGGAGGAGACTTTAGGGGCTGACATGCGGAATTCCCCAACAAATGGCGTTAACATATGATTCTATGGCAATGCTCGAAGTCGATAAGCCCCACACACCCTCAGAGCTCCCGAAGAGATGATCAGCTCTTCACTCTTCAAGATGACCAGCCACTCAAGGATTCTGAGGCATGCAAGGAAGCCGCTAGAGGACAGACAAAGCGCGAAGCAAGCGCACAAACGAAAGGCAACATGGAGGAGATGCAGGCCGTGAAGAGAGAAGACAACTTCCAAAGAGTAATGTTTTTTTCAGAAGACTGAGAAAATGTCACACATGAAAACAGAACAGAATGCTTAAAAAAAANAGGCTTCCTGACACCAAACCCAGGCCCTATCTCAGGGAACATATTTCCTCTAAGTCGTTTCCTCATCAATTAATCACGAAAAACACTTTGGGAAATGGTGAAGACACACAAGCGTGGTTTCTGCAAACCAGCACTTACCATTCAGCTGAGGAGACTAAGCACATCCACATTCAGTAATTAAACAGGGCCAGACAGACCCTGATCTGGTGCCAATTATGTGGTCCAAACGCCAATTTCAAAAGGAGTCAGAGAAGAAAAAGCCCCGACGGGCTGCGGACTTCAGGGAAGGTTTCTGGGAGATGATGGAACCTGAACTGGATCTTAAAAGGGGAAATAAAGGAAGAAGGGAGAAAAGAAAAATGATATTTTTCCTTAAAAAAAATGGCAGAGGAATAAACCACTTAGGTGATGCTCTGAGCTCTCTGACACTACAGCCAGAAGATGCAGAAACAAGACGAAGCCATCACCAGCTGTCCACGCGCCCTTCCCCAGAGCTCTCTGTGCCTGAAGGTGCAGCAGCCGGCAGCGCGGGGCGTCTGGCAAGCAGACGAGCTCTGGCTGCTAGATGACGGCGTTCCTCCCTGTTGCGTGGTGAGAAAGCCACTTCGACTTCTACCCTCAGCTTTCCCACTAACTGGCCACGTGTCTGCGGGCAAGTGGCTTCATCAGTTTTGAGCCTCAATTCCCTTCAGTAAAACGCTACAGCTGGATGAAGTGATCTCCAAGAACCTTTCAATTTCTGGTCCTTTACAGTCAATTCTAGGTTATATTTAGCTTTAGTTTAGTTTAACTGATTAATTCTAGATTTAGCTCAATAGTGGATGTGAGTGTTCATTTCTGGCAAAATGGTAAACACTGGGCTGATCCTATGGATTCTTTTTACTATGAAGATATGAAATGCTCAAGAAAAATCACAGTGCTGCACCTGGAAGGCAAGAAGCAAGGGAGGAAAGCATGGGCTCCAGAAATGAAGAAAAACTGAAGCCTGATCTTTAGAAATAAGTCGCCTCCTCGGTGTCCAAGCGAGTTTCAGACCCACACCAATGCCCTTGGGGATTTGGGGACAATGATTAGATTCTAATGCCCATGAAGTGATGTGAGCTTCGTCCTACTGAGGTGGAGGAAGGGAGGTGGAACTGAGCCCTTTTCATAAATCTTACAGTCACCCCATCCATGAAAAAGGGACAAAGACCACGCCCGCTGCCTCAAGACGAAGGGCAGACAACTGCCTTAGATCCAGAGACCAGGCTGCCTCTGAGAAATCAAAACCCCAAACACGAATCACATTCAGTTGTAATACCAGAATTTACATACCTGTGTATCTGGGTACAGGACAAGAAACGAACATAAACACAATTCCAGGAGCATCAGAACACCTTTGATCACTCAAAGAAACAAATGTGTGACCATTACATGGGGACAACTTCACAACTCAGCACTCACAAGATTCCCACCGAAAAAAGATCTTGGTGAAGATGAACTTACCAACACACACACCCCCTGAGAATTCACTACCATAAGGACCAGTCATAAAGATAACTTTTTAACTAAAATCTAAGAACTGGAAAAATACTACAATCTGAAATGGGCTATGAAGTAAGATTTCTTAAAAGTATTAAAATGATAAAAGACTAAAAAACATAATGGAATAATAGGAGTGAATTTAAAAAGAGAAAGAAAATAGCAGACTTGAAAAAGAACAAAATGGAACTCCTAAAAATAACTTAATGGAAAAGTTAGACAGTGGAGTGACACAAATATAGAATTAGTGAACTGGAAAAAGAGAATTAAGGAAATCAACCAAAATGTAACACAGGATTTCCAAGGAAAAATGGAGAACTGAACATACCATATCTAACACCTCAATAACTAACACACCATATCGGAAACCTCAGTACAACTAGGGAAAGTGACCATTTCAAAGACATAAGTCCAGAAGGCCAGGAGAACCAGTGAAGGGTAACAGCAATGAGATTTCCAGCAATAAGATGGAAAGCAGGTGGACAAGTGGTAACAGAACTAGCAGAACCAAAAAGGCAGAATCCTGAACTCAGAATAAGGAAAGTTGGGAGCGGAGCCACAGGCTCAGAAGGTCTGGAACAGACAGCTAACTAGCTGCCTTTGGAGCTGGGAAGGTGGGGGGGCGCTGGCTGAGCGAGGAGGTGGGACGAACGTTGCTTAAGAACCAGTTCCGCTTCCCTGGTGGCTTAGATGCTAAGGAATTCGCCTGCAGTGCAGGAGACACGGGTTCAGTCCCCGGGTGGGGAAGATCCCCTGGGGAAGGGAATGGCTGCCCACTGCGGTTATTCTTCCCTGGAGAATCCCGTGGACGGAGGAGCCAAGAGTCAGGCATGACTAAGCAAGTAACGCTTTCACTCTTCTACTCCCAGGCCTCAGGTCCCTCTCCCAGCTCCACCCTGCTGGGCAGCGGCCTTTCTCCCAGCTGGTGAAACTGGAGGTGAGGGCTCCAGAGACAGGGTTCCTGGACTGGGGAATATCATACGTCACACAGAACAAAAAACACGCATGCTGGACGCTGGCCCGTCTCACTTGGCTCAGCACTCAGCGCTGGAACAGGCAGAGCTTCACCTCCCAGAGCAGAGTCTGGAAGGGCGCTCCTGGAGAGTCTGATCGTCTCTGTAGGTTCTTCAGGAGGAGACTTTAGGGGCTGACATGCGGAATTCCCCAACAAATGGCGTTAACATATGATTCTATGGCAATGCTCGAAGTCGATAAGCCCCACACACCCTCAGAGCTCCCGAAGAGATGATCAGCTCTTCACTCTTCAAGATGACCAGCCACTCAAGGATTCTGAGGCATGCAAGGAAGCCGCTAGAGGACAGACAAAGCGCGAAGCAAGCGCACAAACGAAAGGCAACATGGAGGAGATGCAGGCCGTGAAGAGAGAAGACAACTTCCAAAGAGTAATGTTTTTTTCAGAAGACTGAGAAAATGTCACACATGAAAACAGAACAGAATGCTTAAAAAAACACTCAACTATTTATAGATGAAAAGAGGAAATTTAAAACAATAACAGAAATGAAAACCCAACAGACAGGTTGGAAATGGAAGAAATCATCCCCCAAAAGAGCAAAAGATAAAGAGAAAACATGAGGAAATCAGAGGACTGGTCTAGAAAGTACAACACCCACATAATAGGAGTTTTGGAAAGAAAGACTTGCCACCAAAAGCGAATCGACAGCTTGAAAGAACACGCTGGTTGCTCAGTACAATAGATGAAAACAGACTCCCACATAGGAAAGTTACTGTGAAATTTAGAATACTGGGGAAAGGAAAAGATTCTACAAGGTCCCAGGGGAAAGGAAAAAAGGTCAGGTGCAAAGCATTAAGAACCAGAACGGTTTCCCCCTTCCAGCAGCAACAATGGGGGGGGGAGCGTGCATCACAGCAACGCCTTCACACTTCTGGAGGTGATTTCGTTCTGACCTAGAATGCTTTGTACAAGACAGACACGCCTTCCGGTGAGAAGATAAAGACCTCTCAGGGGACTTCCCTGGAGGTCCAGTGGCTAAGACCTGCGCTCCCAATGCAGGGGGCCTGGATTCCAGCCCTGGTCAGGGAACTGGATCCCACCAGCCGCACCTGCGAGTCCGCAGCCAGAGGAAGATCAAAGACCCTGCACGCCACAGTTAAGACCGGGGCTGCTGCTGCTGCTGTGTCGCTTCAGTCGTGCCCGACTCTTCGACCCCATAGGTGGCAGCCCACCAGGCTCTCCCGTCCCTGGGATTCTC
>SJYW01036645.1:34857-55904 GCA_006410735.1 Raphicerus campestris
CTAGGATATCCATATGAGAGAGGAGAAATCCAGGAAACAGAGACCATATGTATCTGGCCCAGTTCATTGCAGCAAATCTTGAGAGTCTACTACGTGCTTGCGTTAGAGAGTGGGAAATGAAGAGGCCACAGGTGCTGAGCTCAAGGAGCAGGCGATCACCGCTCACAGCTATTCAGCAACACTGTAGAGCCCCCATCCCCGTTATCAGTCATTCCCACCACAACACCCCACGCCCACCGGCTGCCAATCAGGAAGGCCACCGCCACCGTCATTCGGAACAGAGCTCGAGAGAGCAGCACCCCATGTGGGAAGGGGCATCCCTTATACAAACGTAACTCCTATTTGATAAAACTCCCAATTGCTTAAAAGCCGTGTGGCCTAGGCACACAGGAATCCCACGCGGCGCTGGCCAGGACTAAGATGCACAGGAATAAAGACGCGCTAACAGCGCCTCCTTGGCGGTGCGGTGGCTGAGACTCGGCCTCTCAGCACAGGGGTGCAGCTGATCCCTGGCTGGGGAGACTTGCGGCCAAAAACTAAAGCAGAGAACAGAAATGCCCTGAAAATGTCAATGAAGACCTTAAAAACGGCCACATAAAGACATCTGGAAAACAAGAAAAAGAAACTGTGCACTGGAGGAGAGGACCCCCAACCAGATGAGCTAAAGAGAGGGAAGCGCAAGCCAGACAGTCACAGGCTCGGGCAAAGTGAGCGCGGACTGGGAATCCCTAAAAGTGCTGTGGACGGCCACTGAGGCCCACCTCTTCCATTTCGGTTGTGATGACCTTCCGGGTTTGGACTGGGTGGTTGATGTTCTTCAGGCGGAGAATCTCAGAGCACGAAGCGTTCACGTGCTGGCAGCTGCTGTGCCAGTGGGGTGGGGGAAAGGTGACAAGCCCGCAGGGAGCCCGCGACTCCCCAGCCTCTGTGGCTTCCACCCAGGGAGATGGAGGACAAGCAGGGCCACGGGGAAGAGCTCCGTTTCCTTTTTTTTTTTCCTTTCAAAGATTTACTGAATCTGTCCCAATACTGTTTCTATTTTGTGTTTTGATTTTTTGGCTGTGAGGCATGTGGGATCTCAGCTCCTCGACCAGGGATCAAACCGGCACCCCCTGGTTTGGAAGGCAAAGTCTCAACCCCTGGACTGCCAGGGAGTCTCTCTATTTCCTTTAAACCAGCTTCTTTACAAGACACAAACAAGTAACGTGCGAGAGGAAAGTAACACTTGGCTCAGGGATTTGTCTGCAGTTCAGTCTAGCATCAAGAGATGCTCTTAATTTCTTCCAAGGCTTCCTGAGAACTTAGCTGCTCATTTTTCCTGGTCTCCAGCTTCTTTAACACTGGAAACTTCTACCTGAAATACGAAACCTTATGTGGAGCTGATCTGGAGATTCCAGAGGTTTTGTTCACCAAAGTAAATGGGCTCCTCTGATTACTGTGTCTAGAACAATCCAGGTAACATGTCTCTTTAAGTCAGTCATTCCAAAGCTGGCTTCCAAGGAGTGCTACTCCAGCTTCGAGAAGCAGGCCCACATGAGCTATTTCATCAGAACCCTGGCAGCTCTCTGGGTGAAGCAGACAGGAAATCTCGAGGAGAAAAAGAACCTTTCAGAGTCCGCTTCGGGCCCCCTCGCATTCCTTTTTTAAACATCACAAGATTGATCCTAGGCCACAGACGCAGCATTTGGACATCAGATGCAGGCAGATGTTTTCTCTTAAATCCATTGTCTCTCCCTCAGTCTGTTTATTGCTATTTCCCTCTGGGCCTGTACCTCAAGCTCTTGCTAACTGCATGTCCACACACACAGAGGCATCTTCCCAGCACTGCTCCTCTTTTCTGAGGACGCATCCACTCGGGAGGTGACCTATTTGCTTGTCACCAGTGTGCGCTCCCTGGGCCATCTTCAAGAACTGCCACAGCAGAAGTCACTTAGGATCTAGTCTTCCCTGGCGGCTCAGATGGTGAGGAATCTGCCTGCAACGCAGGAGACCTGTGTTCGATCCCTGGGTCAGGAATATCCCCTGGAGAAGGGAATGGCAACCCATTCTAGTATTCTTGCCTGGAGAAGCCTATGGACAGAGGAGCCAGCAGGCTACAGTCCGTGGGGTCACAAAGAGTCGGACATGACTGAGCGCCTAATACACACACACAAGATTAAGTCCCCAAAGTTAAATCGGGACTTAATCAGTAAGGGTTTTCTTGTTAGAAGTGACTTTTGGTGGTCACATGAGCTGGTTTCAGCCTCTTAAATCAACGGATATCAACTGACAGGCTCCCTGGATGAGGTCAGGCCTATTTATTCAAGTCTTTTTTCTTCTGAGCTGATCAGTGCTCTTCCCAAGGCAGACCAAGAATCTCCATCTGTAAGTCAGTTATGCAGATCCCACAGCAGCCAAACCAAGTGACAGGTTTCAGAGATGTGTCCAGCCTCTCTCACGCAGACTCATCCAGGATATGATCCGGACAAGAAACAGGGTAACATCTGCTGCTGTTTCTCATACCCAGAAACGCCATGAGATAAGGGAGTTCTTGGAGGTGATGGAATAGTTCTGTATACTGATCACGGGGGAAGCTCTAGGATCCTAGACAGGGGATAGAGCACACACACACACAAGCATGTCTAAAAACTGGTGAAATCTGAGTAAGGTCTGGGGATGACACTAATATCAGCTTCCCGGTGTTGCTACCGTATATACTATAAACATGAGGCCGGATGCTACAATTACATTATACTGTACGCAGCGCTACCACTGGAGGCGAAGGGGACCTGGGAACTCTCTGTGCTACTTTGCAACTTTTTGCATCTATACTTACTGCAAGATATAAAGTTTAAAAAGTGCCATGAGGTACACGTGTCTTTTTCAATTATTGTTTCCTCAGGGTATTTGCCCAGTAGGGGGACTGCTGGGTCGTTTGGTGGTTTTATTCCTAGTTTTTTAAGGAACCTCCAAGCTGCTCTCCACGGAGGCTGTATCAATTTACATTCCCACCAACAGTGTGGTTCCCTTCGCACCACACCCTCTCCAGCACTTATAGTTTGTAGATGTTGGTGGGAAGTGGGGAGGGGGCTCCGGAGGGAGGGGACACATGTGTGCCTGCGGCCGATTCAGGCGGCGTGTGGCAGACACCAATACAATGCTGTGAGGCGATTACCCTCCAATTAAACATTCTCTCAGAGGCGCCAGGAGGAGCAGCTCCTGCTTCTGTCCAGCAGCGGCTCGCCCAACTGTGCCTGATTGCATCTGAAGTTCTAGGCTGCTGCTTTTTCTCATCATCTAAACCAGTCTGCCCCTCCCCACTTATCAGGCTTATGTTTTTGGTGTCCACCAAATCCTAACGTTTCTTTACTAAGGCATCATCTGTATCTCCGCCTTCATACAGCAGCTCCACGAGAAGCCAGTGGCTTCTGTTCACCGCTGAATCCCAACACCAAGGACAGCAGAGTCACTGCTTGTCAGCTGCGGGCCTGAAGGGTGCACGAAACACCCCCAAAGCAACAGCCCATTCTTTGAGAATTCTGCTGCAAATCTCAAATCCACAGGTCGTTATAAAATGACANCTTTCAAAGATTTACTGAATCTGTCCCAATACTGTTTCTATTTTGTGTTTTGATTTTTTGGCTGTGAGGCATGTGGGATCTCAGCTCCTCGACCAGGGATCAAACCGGCACCCCCTGGTTTGGAAGGCAAAGTCTCAACCCCTGGACTGCCAGGGAGTCTCTCTATTTCCTTTAAACCAGCTTCTTTACAAGACACAAACAAGTAACGTGCGAGAGGAAAGTAACACTTGGCTCAGGGATTTGTCTGCAGTTCAGTCTAGCATCAAGAGATGCTCTTAATTTCTTCCAAGGCTTCCTGAGAACTTAGCTGCTCGTTTTTCCTGGTCTCCAGCTTCTTTAACACTGGAAACTTCTACCTGAAATACGAAACCTTATGTGGAGCTGATCTGGAGATTCCAGAGGTTTTGTTCACCAAAGTAAATGGGCTCCTCTGATTACTGTGTCTAGAACAATCCAGGTAACATGTCTCTTTAAGTCAGTCATTCCAAAGCTGGCTTCCAAGGAGTGCTACTCCAGCTTCGAGAAGCAGGCCCACATGAGCTATTTCATCAGAACCCTGGCAGCTCTCTGGGTGAAGCAGACAGGAAATCTCGAGGAGAAAAAGAACCTTTCAGAGTCCGCTTCGGGCCCCCTCGCATTCCTTTTTTAAACATCACAAGATTGATCCTAGGCCACAGACGCAGCATTTGGACATCAGATGCAGGCAGATGTTTTCTCTTAAATCCATTGTCTCTCCCTCAGTCTGTTTATTGCTATTTCCCTCTGGGCCTGTACCTCAAGCTCTTGCTAACTGCATGTCCACACACACAGAGGCATCTTCCCAGCACTGCTCCTCTTTTCTGAGGACGCATCCACTCGGGAGGTGACCTATTTGCTTGTCACCAGTGTGCGCTCCCTGGGCCATCTTCAAGAACTGCCACAGCAGAAGTCACTTAGGATCTAGTCTTCCCTGGCGGCTCAGATGGTGAGGAATCTGCCTGCAACACAGGAGATCTGTGTTCGATCCCTGGGTCAGGAATATCCCCTGGAGAAGGGAATGGCAACCCATTCTAGTATTCTTGCCTGGAGAAGCCTATGGACAGAGGAGCCAGCAGGCTACAGTCCGTGGGGTCACAAAGAGTCGGACATGACTGAGCGCCTAATACACACACACAAGATTAAGTCCCCAAAGTTAAATCGGGACTTAATCAGTAAGGGTTTTCTTGTTAGAAGTGACTTTTGGTGGTCACATGAGCTGGTTTCAGCCTCTTAAATCAACGGATATCAACTGACAGGCTCCCTGGATGAGGTCAGGCCTATTTATTCAAGTCTTTTTTCTTCTGAGCTGATCAGTGCTCTTCCCAAGGCAGACCAAGAATCTCCATCTGTAAGTCAGTTATGCAGATCCCACAGCAGCCAAACCAAGTGACAGGTTTCAGAGATGTGTCCAGCCTCTCTCACGCAGACTCATCCAGGATATGATCCGGACAAGAAACAGGGTAACATCTGCTGCTGTTTCTCATACCCAGAAACGCCATGAGATAAGGGAGTTCTTGGAGGTGATGGAATAGTTCTGTATACTGATCACGGGGGAAGCTCTAGGATCCTAGACAGGGGATAGAGCACACACACACACAAGCATGTCTAAAAACTGGTGAAATCTGAGTAAGGTCTGGGGATGACACTAATATCAGCTTCCCGGTGTTGCTACCGTATATACTATAAACATGAGGCCGGATGCTACAATTACATTATACTGTATGCAGCGCTACCACTGGAGGCGAAGGGGACCTGGGAACTCTCTGTGCTACTTTGCAACTTTTTGCATCTATACTTACTGCAAGATATAAAGTTTAAAAAGTGCCATGAGGTACACGTGTCTTTTTCAATTATTGTTTCCTCAGGGTATTTGCCCAGTAGGGGGACTGCTGGGTCGTTTGGTGGTTTTATTCCTAGTTTTTTAAGGAACCTCCAAGCTGCTCTCCACGGAGGCTGTATCAATTTACATTCCCACCAACAGTGTGGTTCCCTTCGCACCACACCCTCTCCAGCACTTATAGTTTGTAGATGTTGGTGGGAAGTGGGGAGGGGGCTCCGGAGGGAGGGGACACATGTGTGCCTGCGGCCGATTCAGGCGGCGTGTGGCAGACACCAATACAATGCTGTGAGGCGATTACCCTCCAATTAAACATTCTCTCAGAGGCGCCAGGAGGAGCAGCTCCTGCTTCTGTCCAGCAGCGGCTCGCCCAACTGTGCCTGATTGCATCTGAAGTTCTAGGCTGCTGCTTTTTCTCATCATCTAAACCAGTCTGCCCCTCCCCACTTATCAGGCTTATGTTTTTGGTGTCCACCAAATCCTAATATTTCTTTACTAAGGCATCATCTGTATCTCCGCCTTCATACAGCAGCTCCACGAGAAGCCAGTGGCTTCTGTTCACCGCTGAATCCCAACACCAAGGACAGCAGAGTCACTGCTTGTCAGCTGCGGGCCTGAAGGGTGCACGAAACACCCCCAAAGCAACAGCCCATTCTTTGAGAATTCTGCTGCAAATCTCAAATCCACAGGTCGTTATAAAATGACACAGAAATCATCCGGGCTGATTGATGGATGTCAAGATCATTCTGTTTGGCTAAGAGAATAAACACATCAAAAATGTGAGTGATGTTTTCAACGTGAGCTGCTGAGTTCAAGAGCCATGGGGATCCCAGGAAGATACTGCCTCCGGCAGGATTCTGTCTGAGGCCGAGTGAGACCAATGGCTGGTGAACAGATGGGGAGATAGGAACAAGCGTGTATAGAAACACACACACACACACACACACACACACACACACTTTCTCATCTTCACAGATGCAATGAGATCTTGGTACTTCCTTTACCTGTAGCAAATAGTGAGCTCTGGGCAAAGAGCAGAAAAGCACCAGTGAGACAGGTTTGGGGGGTCAGGAGGAAGGGAAAGAACTCCTGTGAGATGCTCAGAGACACGTGAGACGCAGGAGTAGGGAGAGGTTGCGGGGGAAGGCCACTCAGCCGACCCCAGTGACCAGTCCAGAGCTGTCCTCCCGAAACACGTCACATCCCTGCTCGAAGCAGGAGGTGCTTTGGGCGCCAGCCATCACGCCCAAGATGCCCGGGTTAAACTCTGAGAGTTGTGTTTTTAGATGCGGTGAAAGGTTTTATTATAAATAAATGAGAAACCTTACATGCATCTGCTTTAGTGAGAAGGAAAAAAAAACTTCCCCCAAAAGACCCCTTAAAATCGTGGGAATAAGTAGGCCACTGACCCCTTCGCTTGAAAAGTCTCCTTGAAGCCAAGAGCCTGAAGTCTCTTTCGATACCAAAGCCAGCCTGTGCCGACTCCCCTTCATTTCACGCTTCTCTTAAAAGAAAACAGGCTGGACTGTTTCAGTAAATAACAAAAGGTCAGGAGAAATGCTACTCACAACATGAGCAAAATAACGGCGCAACCTGCCAAAATGTTTCCTAAGGCCTGACCGGCAGAACAAGCAGTGGTGAAACAGTCCACAGATCCACTGTGAGAGCAGATTCGTCCAGTAAAACCTGCCACGAGGCCCTGGTTCGTATTTCACTCATAATAAAAACAAAAGCAAAAAACACGAAGGTGGCCCCATCAGGCTCGCGCAGCTTCCAAAGACCATCGCGCGTCAAGGCGTTGGCTGCCTGTGTGCCGTCTCCCCTCTGCTTAGGTTATATTTTGACATGAGAGCCAGTATCAGTGTGGTCTCTGTGTCCATGAGGTCTGTGTCTGTGATTCCACCAACTGCAGATGGAAAATAGTCAGAAAAAAAACATTCTAGAAAGTTCCGAAAAACAATACATGAATGTGCTGCAGGCTGGCAACTATTTACACAGCACTTACAGTGTACTTACAACTGTTCACACAGCAACACCCTGCACTAGGCAGTGTAGTGATTTAGAGGGATTCTAAGTATTCTGGAGTCCAGGCTTGGGCTCAGTCGTGACTTTCTGCGACCCTGTGGACTGTGGCCCACCAGGCTCCCTTGTCTGTGGGATTCTCCCGGGAAGAACACTGCAGTGGGCTGTCCTTTCCTCTTCAAGGGGATCTTCCCGGCCAGGGATAGAACCCACATNTCTAAGTATTCTGGAGTCCAGGCTTGGGCTCAGTTGTGACTTTCTGCGACCCTGTGGACTGTGGCCCGCCAGGCTCCCCTGTCTGTGGGATTCTCCCGGGAAGAACACTGCAGTGGGCTGTCCTTTCCTCTTCTAGGGGATCTTCCTGGCCAGGGACAGAACCCACATCTCCTGTATCTCCTGTGTCTCCTGCATTGCAGGCAGTTTCTTTACCTGCTGAGCCATTCGGGAAGATGGCGTAGGTTATATACAAATACTAGGCCATTCCATACAAGGGACTTAGCATCCTCAGAGCTGGGTTCCGGAGCGAGGCAGGGGTGATCTCAGAACTGAGCTGAGAACTAAAGCTCAGGATGGTAAAATGAATGAATGAAACTTCCAACTGGGCTGACTCCATTTACAGTGGGCGCTGAATGCTCATTCTCTCCTTGGAATCTCACTAATAAGAAGAGAATTTTAAAGTACCCATTATAAGAACTTTAGAGAGGGAGAAATAGACACAAGGCATAAACCAGGGCTGTTCACCCGCAAGACATGGCCTCACTGACTCTGCTTCGGCAACCTTCTGAGACCCTGTCTGCCAGCCCGTTCCTGCCCCGAGCCTGGCCACCAACCTCACACCTGGAGTCCGCTCAGCAGGCTCGTTGCAGGGACTGGAGCTCACACGTGTCTAGTCTCTGCGGGGTCTTACAAGTGGCCAACGCTTGGTGTATCCATGGGCTGAATCGATGGCACCCCTGCTCTACCACATTCCTGGTTTAAAACCATAGAGCAGTGTTTTGCAAAATACGTCCCATGAAATACTAGCCTGGCAAGATGTTACCTGCGTGCAAAATAATTCTGATTCCATGATGAAATACGTTTTGGAAAAGCTTCAGACAATAAGTCCACTCCCTCATTTTGCAATCAGAAAGTATCTGAGGATCTGAAAGGCGCTGAGAAGTCCCACAGGAAGGAAGGGCTTCCCAGGTGACGTTAGTGGTAGGGGCCCACCAGCCAGTGCAGGAGACACAGGAGATGTGGGTTCAGTCCCGGGGTGGGGAAGACCCCCTGGAGGANCTAGCCTGGCAAGATGTTACCTGCGTGCAAAATAATTCTGATTCCATGATGAAATACGTTTTGGAAAAGCTTCAGACAATGAGTCCACTCCCTCATTTTGCAATCAGAAAGTATCTGAGGATCTGAAAGGCGCTGAGAAGCCCCACAGGAAGGAAGGGCTTCCCAGGTGACGTTAGTGGTAGGGGCCCACCAGCCAGTGCAGGAGACACAGGAGATATAGGAGATGTGGGTTCAGTCCCGGGGTGGGGGAAGACCCCCTGGAGAAGGAAATGGCAACCCACTCCAGTATCTGTGCCTGGAGAACCCCATCGACAGAGGAGCCGGGAGGGCTGCAGTCCACAGGGCTGCAAAGAGTCGGACACGACTGAAGTGACCTATCGACCCAGCACACGTGCACAGGAAAGAAACCTGCTTAAGTCAGAATCTCCCGTGTGATTTTCAGAAAGCTGTTTGCGACTCATACCCGTTACCATCTCGGGGAACTGTTTTGTGGAGGACATGCTGAGGAACTTGACTTTACAGCGGTTTCTTTTTCTTTTCTTTTTAGAGCAATTTCTGATTCACGTCTAATCACATCCAGTCTGCCCTTAAGTCCTCCGAGACGCATTCCTGTGCTCACTTCTGCCCATGTAACACAGTCTGTGAGTCTCCTCTTCTTACCCTGTTGCTTGCAACATACTCAACTCACAGGTCAGACCCGAAAGTGCTCTTAGAAAGAAACAAGAAGTAAAGGTCAGGCCCTGAATTTAACAGGGCTGCTAACCAAGGACCCCGTGGTGGAGAGGCTGGCCCAGGATTCTTGTTGTTCAGTCGCTCAGTCATGTCAGACTCTTTGCGGCCCTGTGGACTGCAGCACACCAGGCCTCCCTGTCCATCAGCGACTCCCGGAGCTTGCTCAAACTCATGCCCATTGAGTCGGTGATGCCATCCAACCATCTCAGCCTCTGTCATCCCCTTCTCCTGACTTCAACCTTTCCCAGCATCAGGGTCTTTTCCAATGAGTCAGTTTTTCGTATCAGGTGGCCAAAGTATTGGAATTTCAACTTCAGCATCAGTCCTTCCAATGAATATTCATTGACTGATTTCCTTTAGGATGGACTGGTTGGAGCTCTTCGAGTTGGCTCTTCGAATCAGGCAGCCAAGGTATTGGATGACAAGATACAATGCAGTTTGGCTCCCTAAAGGGAAGGGTGGTTTCAGGCACCTCTGCTCTGCTGCCCAGGTATAATGAAGGCAGGGCTCACGCAGGGGAGGGCCCTCCTGGAAGAGAGAAGAGGAGGGAAGCTGGGAAATCCCAGAGAACCCCCTTAACAGCAGGCATGTGCACCCCCACCCTCCCACCTGGTTCCAACATCTCCCATCTCAGAGTCTCCTCCACTCATGGGCCAGGCAGCTGAAAAGACGCAGCAGCTCAGGGCCACGCAGTGGGCAAGAGACTATGCCAGGGCCTGAGCCGGGAACAGTCTCATTTCAAAGCACATCCTCCTGCTAGTGCATTACACTCCCTCCATAAAGAGGCCCTCAAGAAAGCATGTGGAATTACATATGAAACCAGGAATCTGCATATCTGAAATCAGTGGCAGAGACGATGGCCAGTGCTGCAAGGAAGGAAGAACAGAGAGAGCCTTTGTTCCATCAAAATACTCTCTCACTTGTGAACACGAAGGAGAGAGTGGGTCTCTGAATTCCCTGTTAATGAAATGAAATTTGTTTTAATTAGTGAAAATGGAGCCATGTGAATCAAATGTAGTGCTGCGCGCCCAGCTACGGCCGACTCTGTGGCCCTGGGGACTGCAGCCCGCCAGGCTCCTCTGTCCGTGGGGCTCTCCAGGCAAGAACGCTGGAGAGGGTCGCCATGCCCGCCTCCAGCGGATCTACCCAACCCAGGGATCAAACTGCCATCTCTTGGGTTTCCTGCACTGGCAGATGGAATCACTACCACTGTGTCACCTTGGAAGCCAAGTGAGTCAAGCAACGAGAATTCAATTCTGCTATTACTGAATATCACGCGCATTTGGAAAGCTTTGCATGCCCGTTAACGTGCGGTGTTGCTGGCTTCTCTCGTTACATGCGGACCGCTCTGGTCATGGACTCAGTGAGTGGCACAGGCACAGGCGCCATGACGACGGTGGCGGCAGCACATTTCCATTTTATATCGAAGACATGCACTCTCCAAACCCCGACGGTTCTGCTGAAGGAACAACTATTTCAGACGCAAGCAACTGATAAATTATGAGTATACTTTTCCACATTCATCTCTAAGTAATCTAAATTTAAAAATTCAAAAACTCCTTTATTTGCATTTTTGAGTTATTTTGAACACAAAGGAATTTTTCCATATACTAGTGGAATTACTGTCTTTAGGAGTTTCTGAAGCAACACGTGGTCCAAGTATTAAGACTGACAACAATAAGCCAACAACAAATAATAATGGTCACGAGTCTATGAATAATCAAATTAAACCAAATACTGGCCTGGGGGGATTTAGAGTGCTCTTTATAATAGTTACTGTGCAACTCGGCTTACGTATAACATGGAGTTTCAATATTGGTAGAGGGGGAAATTTTAAATTTTAGTACATAAAAGTCAACCATGACTGTGTAATATTAAGAAAAAGAATGACTAAAGAGGGTGTTTCATGCTTGAATGTCAAGATAAGTTTTTTAGTCAGTGTCAAATAGTGCTCTCATTAAGTTTGCCACTTGGAAATTTTTTAAAAAGACAAAAATGAGTTGCAAGGGTAAATTTATACCTCTACTAATATTTTATCCTTCAAATATAAAAAATGCTAATTTTTCTTAGAGCTCAAAAAAGTTATCCATGAGCTCTTCATTCACTAGATTATTATTAGATTATTAGCATTGTTGTTATTCTGCACTAACTCGTGTCCGACTCTCTGCGACCCCATGGACTGCAGCGCGCCAGGCTTCCCTGTCTTGTACTGTCTCCTGGAGTTTGCTCTTAATCATGTCCATCGAGTCGGTGATGCCATCCAGCCATCTCATCCTGTCGTCCCCTTCTCCTCCTGACTTCAATCTTTCCCAGCATCAGGGTCTTTTCTAATGAGGTGGCCCTTTGTAACAGGTGGCCAAAGTATTGGAGTTTCAGCTTCAGCATCAGTCCTTCCAATGAATATTCAGGACTGATCCCCTTTAGGATGGACTTGTTGGATCTCCTTGAAGTCCAAGGGACTCTCAAGAGTCTTTTCCAACACGACAGTTCAAAAGCATCAATTCTTCGGCGCTCAGCTTTCTTTATAGTCCAACTCTCACATCCATACATGACTACTGGAAAAACCATAGCCTTGACTATATGGCCCTTTGTTGGCAAAGTAATGTCTTTACTTTTTAATATGCTGTATAGGTTGGTCATAACTTTTCTTCCAAGGAGCAAGCGTCTTTTAATTTCATGGCTGCAATCACCATCTGCAGTGATTTTGGAGCCGAAGAAAATAAAATCTGTCACTGTTTGCACTTTTCCCCCTTCTATTTGCCGTGAAGTGTTGGGACTGGATGCCATGACTTTAGTTTTTTTAATGTTGAGTCTTAAACCAGTTTTTTCACTCTCCTCTTTCACCTTCATCCAGAGGCTCTTTAGTTCCTCTTTGCTTTCTGCCATAAGGGTGGTATCATCTGCATATCTGAGGTTATTGATATTCCTCCCTGAAATCTTGATTCCAACCTGGGATTCATCCAGCCCATCGTTTTGAATTATCTACTCTGAATATAAGTTAAATAAGCAGGGTGACAACATAAAGCCTTGATGAACTCCTTTCTCAATTTTGAATCAGTCCATTGTTCCATGTCTGGTTCTAACTGCTGCTTCTTGACCAGCACACAGGTTTCTCAGGAGACAAGTAAGGCGGTCTGGTGTTCCCATCTCTTTAACAATTTTCCACTGTTTGTTGTGATCCACACAAAGGCTTTAGTGTAGTCAGTGAAGCTGGAATAGATGATTTTCTGGAATTCTCTTGCTTTTTCTATGAGCCAGTGGATGTTGGCAATTTGATCTCTGCTTCCTCTGCCTTTTCTAAACCCAGCTTGTATTAATACATCTGGAAGTTCTCAGTTCAGGTACTGCTGAAGCCTAGCTTGAAGGATTTTGAGCATTACCTCGCTAGCATGTGAAATAAGTGCAACTGTGAGGTAGTTTGAGCATTCTCTGGCATTGCTCTTCTTTGGGACTGGAATGAAAACTGACCTTTTCCAGTCCTGTGGCCACTGCTGAGTTTTCCAGATTTGCTGGCATATTGAGTGCAGCACTTTAACAGCATCATCTTTCAGGATTTGAAATAGCTCAGCTAGAATTCCATCACCTCCACTAGCTTTGTTCATAGTAATGCTTCCTAAGGCCACTTGACGTCACACTCCAGGATATCTGGCTCTAGCTGAGTAGCCACACCCCCATGGTCACTGTGTAGGTCTGGCATGGAGAAGATATGCCTAAGAAATCTACTAGATCCAGAAGAAAAGAGGCATAGAAGGCAGGAATTAAGCAGAGAGCAGGGGCTTCCCTGGTGGTGCAGTAGACTAAGGCTCTGTACTCCTAATGCAAGGAGTCCAGGTTTGATCCTCACTCAGGGAACTAGGTCCCATGTGCTTACAACTGAGACCCAGTATGGCCAAATAAAAATTTTTTTCCTCCTTAAAAAAAGAAGGAAGCAGAATAGGCAAAATAAATAGCTTCCTAGAAACTGCCATTTCAGATCTATCTCCTTTATGTAAGGGCTTCCCTGGTGTCTCAGACGGTAAAGCATATGCCTACAATGTGGGAGACCTGGGTTTGATCCCTGGGTTGGGAAGATCCTCTGGAAAAGGAAATGGCAACACACTCCAGTACTCTTGCATGGAAAATCCCATGGATGGAGGAGCCTGGTAGGCTACAATCTATGGGGTCGCAAAGAGTCGGACACGACTGAGTGACTTCACCTCACCTCACCTTCTTTATGTAACTGCACAGACAACAGTTTGCTGTGTTAGTCGCTCAGTCGTGTCTGACTCTGCGACGGCACGGACTGCAGCCTGCCAGGCTCCTCCATCCACAGGATTCTCCAGGCAAGAACACTGGAGTGAGTTGCCATTCCCTTCTCCAGGGGATCTTCCCAACCCAGGGGTGGAACCCGCATCTCCTGTATGGCAGGTGGATTCTTTACCACTGAGCCACCAGGGAAGCCCCAATTCAATAAACAAAAATGTTTTTAAATGGCAAATAGAATCATCCCTGAGAGGAACACAGTGCCTTGTCCACCTCATCATGACAGTAACAATGGCCGCCACTGGCAGCGCTAGAGCAGGCCAGGCAGCGGTTAAGCTCTTGACTCCTGTTGACTCTCAGCACATAACAAGCAAGGTGCTGCTACTGTGACTGGCGCTTCTCAGATGGGAAAAGGGAACGTCGAGAGCTGGGTGGAGCAGGGCAGCGCTGAGGCCTGAACCCAGGCAGGCTGTCTCGGGCCCACGCTGCTGAGTCCTGACACCAACTGGGGAGCTCGAGCTGAGCTTCCTAATCTGGCCCGCCTGCAGAAGTACATTCAGAGCTGCAAACGTCACTTCCCGTATAGAAGCGTGGGCACAGGAGAGGGTTAGAGCACTCTGTGATCCCACCACCACATCGTGGAACTGGGTCAGCCTAATCACTGGCGAGATGGAAGTTTCTAAATGCCATTTCCAAACATCAGTGACCGGGGCAAACATGTCCCTAAGAACATCAGCCATTTACAGTAGAAATCTGGGGTGGAAATGATTTGAGGTGCACATCAGAGACTTCTATGATTATAACAAGTTGATGATTTCTTTGACATCCTAGATGTGAAGAATTAAAGAATTTAACTGTCAGAGTTAAAGACTTGTCTATTTATTTTAGGAAAATGAGATTTTTATCTGGGATTCCCCAGTATATTAGAAAGATGATTCTTAGTATAATTGTGGGCAAGAAGGAAATAATATACATATTTGTGGCTATGAGTAGCTAACCAGAAAAAAAAAAAAAAAAAGAAAGTAAGTGTCTGGACTTGCACAGTTCCAAAACCTACTGAATGTTTTTTTTTCCCCACCCTATGAGGCATTTCTTTCTTTTCAAGGAGGATTCATTTCCCACCCATGTCTTCTACGTTTTTGAAACACATATAAAGCTAATGTGTATCTTCCACCCACTGGAAGCTTATCCAAGCTCCTCTGACTTTGGGCTTGCACTTTCAGGAGTCTCCTCTCTTTGGCTGGCTTCTGTGTGAGAGAAAGCTTCCTTTCATGTGCAGCACACTCTCCTCTACTTAGACTGTTTGCTTGGGAGATAAAGTGACACTTGGTGGCTTTTCTACTTTATCATGATTCCCATGTGCAACACAACTGGACAGAAACTAAGGTCCCTGCGTTGAGCTCCCTCCTCCAGGATGAGCACAGCTCACAGCTGGGGCCAGGGCCGCCAATGCAAGGCTTTTTAAACATAGTCCAATATTATGTAAAACATCTCAATGTCTGTATTGTGAGTTAAGACACACATTCCAAATATGGGCTCCAGAAAAGACGCAATATGAGGTGGTTCAATACTTTGGCCACCTGATGCGAAGAGCCGACACACTGGAAAAACACCCTGATGCTGGGGAAGATTGGGGGCAGGAGGAGAAGGGGACGACAGAGGATGAGATGGTTGGATGGCATCACCGACTCGATGGACTCGAGTTTGAGTAAGCTCCGGGAGACAGTGAAGGACAGGGAGGCCTGGCGTGCTGAGGTCCATGGGGTCACAAAGGGTCGGGCAGGACTGAGCGACTGAACAACCACAAGGCTTTGGGCTGCACTTTCTTGCTTCTTCACATTGAAGATCTGACCTCACCTCCAGGGTAGATCATCACAAGGCAGCATCCTGACAGCGCACCTGAGACTTATTCCCTGGATTTCGGCAAAAACCATGGGATGGGAGCGAAAGGACGACAGCAAGGGGCGGGGCGAGGCCTTCCGAGGGTCCACGTGNCTGTCTTTAGGTAGATCATCACAAGGCAGCATCCTGACAGCGCACCTGAAACTTATTCCCTGGATTTCGGCAAAAACCATGGGATGGGAGCGAAAGGATGACAGCAAGGGGCGGGGTGAGGTCTTCCGAGGGTCCACGTGGAACTCGGGCAGAGATGAGACACGGGCAGACCGTGGCGGGGCCAGGCACGGCCTGCTGGAGCGGGGCCAGGACATGGGGTAGGCCCGCTGCTGGGCGGGACACCTCCTGGGCGGGACACCTCCTGGGGGGCACCTGGAGTGACCAGAGCACAGGGCGGGAAGGCCTCTGCTTTCATCATTCTCATGCTTCATGTCAGTTTCCCATCTGAGCGCACAGCTAAGGTCTTAAAGGGCCAAGTGCCACAGGGCTGGAGAAGGGCAAGGCCAGCCCCACCACCTTTTCCAGTTCAAAAAACTACAGCCAGAGCTTTTCTGCAGGGGCTGGTACTGGTCGGCAATGAAATGGGGTGAAGAGGCCTGCTCAACCCAGAGCACCACCCCTGATAAACAGATTTAAGCCTGGCGTGGGTTTAGAGCTCCTCCCCTGATGGGGATCGGGTGCCCTCAGGAGCACGGAAGCCGCCTCTTCTTCCATTTCTCCAAGGGAACCGTCCAGGGACACAACTCTGTGCTTCCAACTGGAAATACCATGCTTGGTTCATTTATTCAACTGTCTGTCGTTCAGTTCTTCAGCAACCAAACTGGTCTAGTGTGAATCCTGCAAGTCAAGAGTATGGACTCTGAGAAATGCCACGTGGTAGCCGAGAGAGATGACGCAGTTTCAAGAGGCTGAGTGACTTCCTTTACTCTGCCCCGGGGTTGCTGAGTAAACTCGGGCCACGCATGCCTTAACCTCGGTCTACCTTGGATTTCCCCTGGGTGAGAAACGTGGGAAGACGCTGTCTCACTGCTTCTCAGGGATGATGTGACGATCACCTATTCAGTGTTCTAAACAGCACGGTCCCAGGGCAGTGCAGCGTGCTATATACAGTTTTCCTTCACTTGTGATTGTCGTGGTTGGTTACACACACTCACACACACACACACACAGAAAACCTCACAGCAAGGAATTAATTCCAATCTTATGTGGGGAGACTTCACACAATGTCATATTTAAAACACGAACATTCTAGAAACTAAATTCAATTGCACATGGCAAAGGAACATTCTAAAAGCTCAAAATGATGATATCCCCCAACATAAGCGCTTCCCTCATAGCTCAGTCGGTAAAGAAACCGCCTGTGATGCAGAGACCCCAGTTTGATTCCTGGGTCATGAAGATCCCCTGGAGATGCGATAGGCTACCCACTCCAGTATTCTTGGGCTTCCCTTGTGGCTCAGCTGGTAAAGAATCTGCCTGCAATGAGGGAGCCCTGGGTTTGACCCCTGGGTTGGGAAGATCCCCTGGAGAAGGGAAAGGCTACCCACTCCAGTATTCTGCCCTGGAGAATCCCATGGACTGTATAGTTCATGGGGTCGCAAAGAGTCGGACACGACTGAGCAACTTTCACTCACTCTGCCATACACAAGTGCTTCAAGGAGAGAAAGAACTCAAGCAGATGGTTAATTAATCAAATTTATTTATTGGGATAAACAGTCAATAATCTCATTCTGTTTAGACTGTGTTTAAAAACTCTATCAAAATGCTGTCATTGGCTAACCATCAAGTACTTAAGTTTGCCAGTTCTAGAACCTCAAGTCCAAAATGACCCTGGGAGAACACAGATGGGCAGACACTGTCTTGTGACCACTTAATGGAAAAAGAAGTTAAGAGAGTTAGAGGGTGACTCACTCCAGGGCTAGAGACAAGGGCTAGATTTGCATGTGTGGACTTAAACCCCTTCACCTGTTCGCGCACATGCTCAACACGCACACTTACGGGCTGCTAGGGGGCCTGGGCCAGCGGACACAGTTAGGGATTAGAGGGTCTACTTCTAGACTGGGGTCACAAAACAGGGAGCACAACCTGCTCACCCCACACGGAGCCTGTCCCCAGTCTCGAGTCTTTCATGGCAGGTGCTAAAGAACCAACCTAACCAGGAGTAAGTGGCGATATGAACAGTCATGTCCAAACATCCGTTAAAGCCAAACACAGGTCCAGGAAACAAGGCTGACCCAGGACACCCTCCGTCCAGTCCAGGTTTACCAGTCCACACACAGCGGGGAAGACAGGGAAAGGGGTGACTCCAAAGTTAGATTCATTTCATCTAAAGTTGTGCTGTTGAGGTCCAGTGGCTGAGACTCCATTGCTCCCAATGCAGGTGGCCCACCCAGGTTCAACTCCTCGTCACGGAAGTAGATTTCACATGCTGCAACCAAGACCCAGCACAGCTAAATACTAAGAAAAACAAGAGAGTGCAATTTACCCTAAGATTATGTCCTTCCTATTTTTGGTGTTAAACAGACTTTATCACTGAGAATAAATAGTAGCTGATTTTTTAATATCCCAACTTGGCAAAATAAGAAGTCAGAAGCTCTATATTGGTCCTTAAATTTAAAAGGAAAATAAAAAGACTTTTGAAATCCACAAGTTTGGCTGGCTCTGCCTGACAATGAGTTACCTGCTATTAGAAACTCCTAAAGAGTAGAGACCCATAAAGAGTGGGTATTATTTCATGTGATCAAATATTTCCTAATAAGATACAAAGCTTCATTTCACCCTGTAATGCATAAGAATTTTAAGCTGTACTAATAAATGGAGTTTACAACTAAGCTGGCATCTAAAATCAAATGAAATACAAATTCTAAAGCATCGTAAACTTACGCTTATATTCCCATTCTTCCAAAAGTAGAAAGCATTTTAATTATTGCTTTCTGATGCTAACTGCTTTTCCGGTTAGGTTGGTACTAATGAACCAACCTAATCAGCCAAGAGTAAGTGGAGAAATTAACAGTTCCATTCAAACGTCCATTGAAACCAAACATATGTGCATGAAGCATATGAGACAGCATATGAAGAGAGCATACGAGACGATACAGGCCAGCCAACATACACGCAACAACAGAGAATGAAACCTGGTTTATTGTTTCTCCACTTGGAGATCCACTGTACAGAAGCTTTAGAGAACCATCAAGTCTGCATCTGTGGACAGATGGCAAAGGATTTAACCATTCAGCTAGCCACAGAGAACCCAGGAGCCACCAGTCCTGGCACGAGCTGGCAGAGGCTGGGAGGTGGGAGGGAGAAGGGGAGTCAGGAGGGAGAGTGCTCCCACTTTTTAATGGATAATTAAATGGGAATCTCTACGATCAGTGGGATAAGAAATGAAGTTTCAAGAATGCGTTTGAAATGTAAGCAACACCCTTGGGGGTGAGGGGCTGGGAAGGGTGACAGCAGCATGGAGGGGAGAAACTTGGGGGAGAAACGGGGCTGAGTAAGGTGTGAGGTCAACAAAAGCAAATGCTCACAGATGGAGAGCCTGCAACTTTTATTTTGCGTTGGTGTATAGCTGATTAACAATGTTGTGACAGTTTCAGGTGAACAGCAAAAGGTATCAGTCGCACACAAACATGTATCCCTTCCCCCCAAACTCCCCTCCCATCCAGGCTGCCACGTGCCGCTGAGCAAGTTCCCTGTGCTCTGCAGTGGGTCCTTCCTGGTTATCCATTTTAAATGCAGCAGTGTGTACATGTCCATCCTAAACTCCTANATCCCAACTTGGCAAAATAAGAAGTCAGAAGCTCTATATTGGTCCTTAAATTTAAAAGGAAAATAAAAAGACTTTTGAAATCCACAAGTTTGGCTGGCTCTGCCTGACAATGAGTTACCTGCTATTAGAAACTCCTAAAGAGTAGAGACCCATAAAGAGTGGGTATTATTTCATGTGATCAAATATTTCCTAATAAGATACAAAGCTTCATTTCACCCTGTAATGCATAAGAATTTTAAGCTGTACTAATAAATGGAGTTTACAACTAAGCTGGCATCTAAAATCAAATGAAATACAAATTCTAAAGCATCGTAAACTTACGCTTATATTCCCATTCTTCCAAAAGTAGAAAGCATTTTAATTATTGCTTTCTGATGCTAACTGCTTTTCCGGTTAGGTTGGTACTAATGAACCAACCTAATCAGCCAAGAGTAAGTGGAGAAATTAACAGTTCCATTCAAACGTCCATTGAAACCAAACATATGTGCATGAAGCATATGAGACAGCATATGAAGAGAGCATACGAGACGATACAGGCCAGCCAACATACACGCAACAACAGAGAATGAAACCTGGTTTATTGTTTCTCCACTTGGAGATCCACTGTACAGAAGCTTTAGAGAACCATCAAGTCTGCATCTGTGGACAGATGGCAAAGGATTTAACCATTCAGCTAGCCACAGAGAACCCAGGAGCCACCAGTCCTGGCACGAGCTGGCAGAGGCTGGGAGGTGGGAGGGAGAAGGGGAGTCAGGAGGGAGAGTGCTCCCACTTTTTAATGGATAATTAAATGGGAATCTCTACGATCAGTGGGATAAGAAATGAAGTTTCAAGAATGCGTTTGAAATGTAAGCAACACCCTTGCGGGTGAGGGGCTGGGAAGGGTGACAGCAGCATGGAGGGGAGAAACTTGGGGGAGAAACGGGGCTGAGTAAGGTGTGAGGTCAACAAAAGCAAATGCTCACAGATGGAGAGCCTGCAACTTTTATTTTGCGTTGGTGTATAGCTGATTAACAATGTTGTGACAGTTTCAGGTGAACAGCAAAAGGTATCAGTCGCACACAAACATGTATCCCTTCCCCCCAAACTCCCCTCCCATCCAGGCTGCCACGTGCCGCTGAGCAAGTTCCCTGTGCTCTGCAGTGGGTCCTTCCTGGTTATCCATTTTAAATGCAGCAGTGTGTACATGTCCATCCTAAACTCCTTAACTACCCCTTCCCCTGTCCCCCCAACTCAGTTCATCCTGGAGGTCTGCGAGTCTGCTTCTGTTTCGTGAACAAGTTCACTTGCATCATGCCTTTTTAGATTCCCCACATAAGGGACGTCATCAAATATTTACCCTTTTCTGTCTTACTTATACTCTCAAATAGTGTCCATTTTTGATACATTTCAGTCTTAACTCTGGTGCCTGCCAGTGTGACCTGTTTTGGAAACGGGGCCTTTGCAGATGTAAGACTCTCCTCTGACCCAATGACTGGTGTCTGCACAAGAAGCAGGAAACACCACGGGGCAGAGACTCAGGGAGAGAGCACGGGGCCAGAGACTCAGGGAGAGATCACGGGGCCAGAGACTCAGGGAGGGAGCACGGGGCCAGAGACTCAGGGAGGGAGCACGGGGCCAGAGACTCAGGGAGGGAGCACGGGGCCAGAGACTCAGGGAGGGAGCACGGGGCCAGAGACTCAGGGAGGGAGCACGG
>SJYW01036645.1:66131-78862 GCA_006410735.1 Raphicerus campestris
GGGAGCACGGAGCACAGACCCAGGGAGGGAGCATGGGGCCGCAGAGGCGACTGGTGGAGACACAGCACCAGCGGGGGCTAAGGACGGCGCCCCAGCAGAGGGGCCTTCGGGGGAGCACCACTCTGCACACCTCGACTCTGGGTTTCCAGTCTCCGCAACCGTGGGAGGATAACCTCCTGCTGCTTGAAGCCACCTTCTCTGCGAAACTTTGCTCTAGCAGCCTACGACCTCAGTCCAAACAGGAAACGCACATGGAAATTCATGTCAATGCATGGCCAAACCCACTACAATACTGTGAAGTAACTATCCTCCAATTAAAATATGTAAGTTAAAAAAACAGAAGAGCTCTCTAAATAATATTAACAATATATAAATAATAGTTAACATACATTTAGATGAAAAGCTCTTTTAAGTATACTAATATTAATATAATAATATATGTCTATATATTATAGATAATATCTGTAATATAGATAACATATAACAATAAACATTTAAAGATAAGAACCCTTTAAATAACATAAACATTTATATATTATAGATATTATCTATATATCTATATATATAATGTTTATATAACAATAAACATTAAAGATGAAGAACTCTTTAAATATCAATATTTATATAATACATAATATATAATTATATAATATAGTTATAACAATATATTTATATAGTATATATTATATGTAATAAATATACTTATATTGATTAACATATATTATTTATATTATTTGTATATTATAGGTAATATATAACAATAAACATTAAAGAGATGAACTCTTTAAATAATATATACTATATTACATATAATGTATATAATATATACTAATACATATAATGATAATAATAGACATATATTATTTAAATCACCAAAAGAATTTTTAAAAAGTGTGGGAGAGTTAAAAGATATTGCCTCTGGAAAGCAAGTCTAAGGGAGGAGCGGCACAGTGCGGGCCGTTCTTTTGTATTTAATACCTTCCGTGCTCTTTGGCTTTTTAACCACACGCGTGGGTTACTCCGACCCGTGAAAAGCATCAATGAAACGGCCCTGAGGGCATCACCAGGAGCCTGGTCAGCCCTGCCGGCGGCCGACGCCGGGCCCTGAGGAGCCCCGCGCCCGCGCCCCCGGCCGCCTCCACCCCGCAGCGGAGCCCCTGCACACCCCTCTCTGTCCTCAGGGACACACGGCGGCTGAGTGTGCACGTGCGCGCTCACACGCCCGCTGGCCCCGTCTCACGTATTTTTGAACTTTCTGCGGGTGTGTCTCATCAATGACAGTAATTTCCCCTATTGACCTGGATGATTAAGAATCGACTCCAGTGAAAACAGAGAGCTTCCGAGAGCCGGACACCGGCTTCCTTCCCGGTGAACACGCAGAACAACGCGGGACCGAGCTCTCCGGGGCCCCGCTACGCAGCAGCAGCAAACCTCCGGGGCTACTCACAGGCGTCGCTCGCCGACCTTTCCTTAACCCGCAGAAAGAAACGCTGAGCGCTCTCGGCGGCCTGGACCAAGCCCCCTGGATCCGTGACGCGAGCGGTGACTTTCTCGGATGGACAGATGGACAGAAGAGGCCCCACGCGCTCCGCTCGCTCTACGAAGAATGGCTCCACTGAGCCCAGCAGCCGGCGGTGCCGAGGCAGAGCGTGCGGTCCCCTCGCCCGTGAGGAGGCCTATTGATGACCGCGGGCCCGGCGCAAGGGCCCCTGGGAGCCGCAGAGGACACCCACGGCGCACGCGCGCACCACAGGGCGCATGCGCACACTCCGCTCACGCCCAAGGACGCACACGGCGCATGCGCACACTCCGCTCACGCCCACGTGCGCGCGGCTCCCGAGGCAGCGGGAGTACCTCGCCAGGCGCTGACGCTGAAGCTATGCCAGGTGGATGAACACGGGATGAAACACGGCACGGCCATCACACGGGATGGATGCGCCAGGAGCGGAACAAAGGGGCGGCGTTTCATCAGGACAAGGATCCGACTGCAGCCAATGCCCGGGCCGGGTAACCCCTGCCAGCCTCCCAGGGCCTCCCCTGCCCTGCCTGCCAGGCTCTAGACGTCCAGACACAGCAAGGGCTGTCCCTTCCCTGAGTGCACTTCCCAAGGCAGGTGTGAACTGGGCCCACGAGAAATCAAGCCACGACTGGCAAAGCTACCGGATGTGTGAATCCCTACTCAACACAAGGAGCAGGACGGCTGACTTTTATTAAGTGGCCTCTCGGGGACCTCCCCCTGCAGCCCCCCAGAGACAGCAGTGAGTGCGGCTCCGCGTAGAAGGGGCTCCAGTCAGACGCACACATCTGCTTTCTTACTGCCTCAGCCACCCTTCTCCACAGCTGGCCTTTCCCCCTTCTTGCTTTTAAACCACCACCTCTCAACATATCATAATGAAGACCAAACCTCGAGACTCAGATGTTCCAGAAACCTGAGATATTAGATGTGCTTTGATCACGTCTGGCTCCTCCTCACCTTCTTTGTTCTTGATCACATCAGTACTGCTATAAACAAACGCTGTCTTTTTAGTTGTGATGTAAGCCTAACAAGTCTTTCCCTAAACACCTAATGGTCGACTATTGCTTTTTTCTCAGTCCTCACATACACGTGCATACGCACACAAAGGCTTGTGGACACAGCAGCAAGGGCGCGGCAGAGTTCCCTCGCAGCGTAACTGAAAATGTGCCCACACCCTGGAGATCTCGAGTTCTGGATTTATTAGGCACACTGTCTGAGAGGCCCATGATGGAGGGCTTCACAAGCTCATTTTACAAAAAGAGATTTTAGAAGCTACCGGTCTATAGAATAGGCCTCCCTGATGGCTCAGCAGTGAAGAACCTGGCTGCCAGTGTACGAGACGCCTGAGACGTGAGTTCAGTCCCTGGGTTAGGAAAATCCCTTGGAGGAGAAAATGGTAACCCACTGCAGTATTCTTGTTGGGAAAATTTCTTGTTGGGAAAACTTATAACTAACAAGGCTCCACATTATGTAACAAACTCTCTGGGGGAAAGGTGACTATTCCTTAAAGAGTTCCAGCCAATTGACTTTTTAAAAAAAAGGACCAAGTGCGTCCTGTCTCTCCCCACGTCCCCTGGCAAATAATGCAGATTGATTAAGTGGGAGCCACAAGAGGAACAATAATTCTATAAGCAAGAGGAAATAAAATGAAAAGGAAAAATAAACATGAGCTGGATCGGGGGCAAAGAAAAAGGCAAAACAAGCAGAAATGATCTTCTGATAAGAACGGTATTACATAATCCAGCGCCTATAACATGGAAAGCCACTTTGCACTGCAAATCACTTTTCTACCAAGAATGAAAAGAGGCAGAATGAACACAAAAATCAATTAAGGTCCGAAGAAGGGCTCCATTTCCCCTCGAGGGGCTTGTTCTTATCCAAACACTAATGCGGGTACTGTCAGCCTACCCCTGAAGGGCATTTTTATTATTCCCTGAGCCAGTCTGTCCGGGGAGTGATTTTCTCATTTGAGTTTGCAAGGGAAGGTTAAATAGGAGAAGCAGAATGTTCTTTCACTTATAAAATGATACAATCGATTCCAGTGCTTCAGACTCAGGAGGCCTCTGAGGGTATCTCAGCTTCCCAGGAGCCCCCCTCGCTGTATCAAGGACCGGCTCCTGGGATGTGGGGGAGACCAAGTACCGCCCCTTCCTTCAGGGTGAAGAGCATCACTGTTCCAACCACCCCCAACAGGAACCAGGCAGACGGCAGAGAGCATCAGCATGGCGCTGGGCCCCAGGGAGGCATGAGAATACCATTCATAGAAGAAATGAGAGGCAGGAAGGATACCTCTGACCCAAAGTGATAAAACCCCAGAGCCAATGAGCTCCCTGCATGAGCTGCAGGGCAGCCATCCTGCCTCATGCAGGATAACTCAACATATACTTGTCAAAGCAGGAAGAAAAGGGGATGGTCCTGAAACTTTCACATAAATGCAGACATTCTTGGGGAGTGGATCATATTTTTATTATTCCATCTATGCTGCTTGGAATGCAGTGATAAATTTTCTAAGAAACAAAGTGTCCTCCTTTGTCTTACAAAACTGAATTTCTATAACCTGCTGCTGCTGCTAAGTCGCTTCAGTCCTATCTGACTCTGTGCGACCCTGTAGACAGCAGCCCACAGGCTCTGCCGTCCCTGGGATTCTCCAGGCAAGAACACTGGAGTGGGTTGCCATTTCCTCCAATGCGTGAAAGTAAAAAGTGAAAGTGAAGTCACTCAGTCATGTCCGACTCTTAGTGACCCCATAGACTGCAGCCTACCAGGCTCCTCCGTCCATGGGATTTTCCAGGCAAGAGTACTGGAGTGGGGTGCCATTGCCTTCTCCATCCTGTAGACCTAGATTTGCCTAAAGAAGGGAATGCGCATACTTCTTTTTTTCCCCCTTTGGCCATGCCAGGTAGCATGTGAGATCTTCGATCCCCGGCCTGGAATTTAACCTGTACCCCCTGCGTCGGAAGCGTGGAGTTTTAACCACTGGACCGCCAGGGGTGCACTTCCTTTCCTTTGGAGTAAAGGGACAAGGACTCTATCCAAGTACAAAATAAAGGGAAATGATGGGCTGTGCTTTCTAGTTGAGGGTGTTCACCAATCACTCGTGCTGACCTGGCGGAGCTGAGGAGGTGAGCAGAGCCAGGACTGCAGAACCCCGGAGGGTGGGAGCTCACACCCGGCAGCCACTCACACCTGTTCACACTGAGCACCTTTCCTGACCAGATCAGGCCTCCGCAGGCCTGCGGGGTAGCTCCTCTGCGTTTCGGGAAGAAGGCAGATGAGCGGCTACTCTGGTCTGCCTGCCCACCTGGCCCCATTGTATCTGGCGGTGCAGCCTCGGCTCCCAGTCGAGAGCCTCGGCTCCGAGCAGCCAGCCGTCCCAGCACCGCCCGGCCGCTCGCCGGACACAGCAGAGGCCCCGCAGGAGGCGCCGCTCGCCCCACAGCGCAAGCGCGGCCCTGCCACTCGAGACGGGAGAAGGCCTCAGAACTCGACAGGAACGAGCACTGAGCTGTTGTCCCCAAGTAAAGAACTCACATCAGCAGGGAATGTAAAAATGTTATTTAGAACTTCTGTTCTCAGATGTTTAACACAAAGGAGGGATTGTTGTGCCAGGGAACAAAGTGATCCAGTATTCACAAAGCAGGGATTCTCTCTCACTGCACATTCTGTTTCCAAAACACTCAGGACCACAGCAAGTTTTCCAGTTGGGGCAAAGACGCTACTTCTGGAAGCGGGAGAGGAGATATCAGAAATCTTTCACAGAGGAGCTGAAAGCCTTCCAAGGAAAAGCAAAGCAAACATCGGCCCCGAGGGGCGGCCGGTGTGGACCGTGAGCTGACCCGCCCCCCTAGGACGTGGGGGGACTCGAGGGCTGAGCGTCCTTAAGGCTGCAGAACATGCTAGCAACATAGCACGGGAACTCAGGAACCTCAAGCATTTTTTAAATTTAACTCCTTGAGCCTGGGTTCCAGAAGGTGCCGGTGTAGTTGTACTTCCCCTGGGACCGCAGCCAGGAGGGAACAGGCTGTGCTTCTGGATTACATGTTTTTAAAACCTGTTTTGTTACCTGCAGGGGAGGCAGCTGGTGAGGGCCTTTATCAAGCTGGGGGCTGGGGAGCAGGACGGTGGAACAGTGGCCTTTCTCTTTGGCACGACCGATCACCATCCGAGCTGCAAGGTGGGATTCCAGGCCAGAGTGACCACCCAGAAAGAGGGCAAAGGGGGTCCATCGCTTTCTCTTCTTTACGTGTCATTGTTTTCCCTTTTCACTGAAAATAGTCGCGTCCTTCTTTATCTCTCTTCTCCCTTTACCAGAAGACCCTATGTTCCTGGAAGGAAATGCAATACATGGGCAAAGACCCTGGAAACCTGGGGAACCAGTTCACCATCTTAATCCTGCCTCTGCGACCACGGTGGGGTCAATGTCAGCTTCTCTTCAACTCAACTTCCAAACAATCAGAACGAAGGTGCCCATCTCTCAGGATAGGCAAATCTCAAATGTAAAATTCTAAGTGACGTGCCTACACACAGTAGGCCTTTGAGTTCAGGGGCTATGACTCACTCGCCATGGTAACCTCTCCCCCACAAATAGAGGGTTCTATTTGCCCTTGAACCATCTCTCTGGCAACATACTAACATGTTTCCTATGAGTCATGATTAAAATTTGGTGCAGCCCACCGTAAAACTCGACACTTGTGCTCCAAGCAGTATCCTGTTGATGACAAGGATAGTGGCAAAATCAAATACGAGAGGCTCTTACTGCTTTGCCGCACCTCCTACCACTGGAATATCAAGGGGACGATATTAAAACTAATTCCACAAAGGAAATCCCAAAAGAGGCAAAGGAGGCATGAAGAGAGCGACAGAGATGCAAGTCAGGAGATTAAGCCCCAGCTCTCAGCGCCTCCGAACAACTTCCACAATCTCAAGTCGTTTTGTTTGTTTGGTTTTTTTTTCAAAGAGTTAGCATCTAGGAGTTAGCATCTATGACAATTCAGTAAAATTTTAGTAAATATTAACAGAAGCTAACATGATGGAAATTTTAAGGATGGTCATCCATCCTTACTATTTGGGATTATCCTTTCTTCATGGTCCATGGGAAAGGACAGCAACCCAGCCAAGTTGCTTACGCCTCGCCTCGTACAGTTAAAGCCTCCGCTCTCCCAAGCCGCTCGGTCACAGCCGTTTCTGGGCACGGAGGGCGCGCAGTGCCCTGTGGCGGGGCGGGGGGGGCTCTCCGCCTGTGAATGAGAACAGGACGGGCGCCAACAGTCCGCAGGGGCAAAAAGGCAGAGGGGCGCTGCCCACACGACCCGGGACACTGTCCACGGGGCTGGGGAGGGGGCGGAGAGGCGAGGGGCCTGCAGCGCGGGGCCGCGGGGTGCTTCCGAGTAAG
The DNA here is from genome assembly GCA_006410735.1 of Raphicerus campestris. Classification (NCBI taxonomy): domain Eukaryota; kingdom Metazoa; phylum Chordata; class Mammalia; order Artiodactyla; family Bovidae; genus Raphicerus; species Raphicerus campestris. The sequence continues at coordinate 73,040 of SJYW01036645.1, forward strand.
AACACGGACCCTCGCGGTGGCCCACGGAGAAGAGCGCGGCTGCAGGGCTGGCGGGGCGCAGGGCCCGCGCAGGGGCCCCGACCCGCACCAGGCGGCCCAGCCAGAGCCCCAGGCCTCGCCGCTCAGTCAAGGCAAACAGCGAAGCACTCGGAAGGACCCTCTCGCGCTCCGGCAGGGCCCGGGTGGGGCTGGGCGCGGCGCCCAAAAAAGAGAGGGCGCTGCTGTGCCCGCGTCCACGTTCCTGCAACCCGGAGAAGACGCCAGCACGGCAAGGGCAGCATCAGCAACCCAGGCTGTGCTGCTGCGCTTGGCGCCAGCAGCCCTCGGTGCAGGGTTAACAGCCCATGTAGAGACGCCACCCGAGACCGCAGAGCAAGTCAGAGACGAAACCAGGGCGAAACGTTGGGTCAGTTCCACTCCAGAATCTGCTTTCCAAGCTCTTACACTCTACTGATTTGCTCTCTGAAACAGCTTTATACTAAAATACATGCATGCACGTGAAACAGAATTTTATAATCTAGGCACGGGGCAGACCAGCCTTGCTATGACTCAAACTCCAGAGGCCATAAAAGAAAAAGAAAAAAAAAACCTGATAATCTGATTACAGGAAAATAAACATTTTCTGCCTGGGAAAAATAAACCCTAAAGAAAGACAGAAGATAAACCAGAGAACTGCTGGGCACATGTGTTATNGCCATAAAAGAAAAAGAAAAAAAAAACCTGATAATCTGATTACAGGAAAATAAACATTTTCTGCCTGGGAAAAATAAACCCTAAAGAAAGACAGAAGATAAACCAGAGAACTGCTGGGCACATGTGTTATAGACAGAGGCTAAATTCACTACCATACAAGGAATGCCCGCAAACCAGTAAGAAAATGCCCAGCAAGACCAAATGGACATGCATTATAGACAGAGGCTAAATTCACTAACAACATACACGGAATGCCCGCAAACCAGTAAGAAAATGCCCAGCAAGACCAAATGGACATGCATTATNTCTGGACTGGATCACGGGAGTAGGGGTGTGCAACGTACAACAAACACTCTCTCTTCTCAACTTGACAAACTCCTGAAAAGAGAGGCCTCCACAGACTTGTCAAGGGAGGCAAATTAACCAGCACAATTTACGCTGCCCAGCTGGGGTGGTGAAGGTCAAAGGCAAACCAAAATAAACTGACAATGATAAAGAATGAAAACAGCCTATGCCTACCGAAAAAAAAATCCATGAAGTCCATTTCACTCTCTCTTTTCAGTGGGCTTGCCTGGAGGTTCAGGTGGTAAGAATGCCCCTGTGTGCAGAGGTTCCATCCTGGGTCAGGAAGATGCCCTGGATGGCAACCCACTCTAGTGTTCTTGCCTGGAGAATCCCATGGACAGAGGAGCCTGGCGGGCTACNCCATGAAGTCCATTTCACTCTCTCTTTTCAGTGGGCTTGCCTGGAGGTTCAGGTGGTAAGAATGCCCCTGTGTGCAGAGGTTCCATCCTGGGTCAGGAAGATGCCCTGGATGGCAACCCACTCTAGTGTTCTTGCCTGGAGAATCCCATGGACAGAGGAGCCTGGCGGGCTACGGTCCATGGGGTCACAGAGTCAGACACAACTGAGTGGCTAACACGCTTTCTTTTCACTTCTGTGAGCCTCTCTTCACAAAGTTCCTCATTCGAGTATCTGCCCTTGGAATACTCGCCCAGCCACTGGTCCACAGGCTCAGCCTCTGGCGTGCACTTTAGTTTTCTTATCTCAGAGACGAGGGTGCGGAGCAAGGTGACTAGGCTCCTTGCAGCTTGAACAGACCGTGGTGGTGAGCGCAGGCGCGGGCTCCCCACCCACTCTGACACCCCCAGCCCTCCTCCGGGCTCATCGCCTCTGAGGCTTGTCTCTACTGGTTTCTGGGCCCTGCAGCAATGGCAGTGGATGAAGACAAGACCTTCTCCAGACCCTCCTGGTGAAGACGCTGTTTCCTGCTTTTACAAACATCTCATAGCAAATGAGTAGTAAGGATTAAGAGGGCATGCCTCCGAAAGGAAGAGACACCAGCTGGGAGAAGGGAAAGGCCACTTCCAGAACTGCTGGGCTGCTTTTTCAAGAAGGGACATAGGAAGACCCCGGCATACACTGCTCCCTTGGTCCCCATCTGTGAGGCCCTGATTCTTCTTATTTTCTATCCCCTGTTAAGACCAGGAGAGACAGAGAGAGAACTTTTCTGTCTTCTGGTTAAGCCAGATTTGGATCATTTCTTCATACACTGCATTCTGAGACTTCCCGGGAAACGTTAATGAGGTCCATCTGCCATGCCACTTGGCCCCAATTCTCCGTTTAATTAGTGGGCTGTATGCTTACCTATGGGGCTTCCCTGGTGGCTCAGACGGTAAAGTGTCTGCTTGCAGTGCAGGCGGCCCAGGTTCGATCCCTGGCTCGGGAAGACCCCCTGGAGAAGGAAATGGCAACCCACTCCAGTACTCTTGCCTGGACAATTCCATGGACAGAGGAGCCTTGTAGGCTACAGTCCACGGGGTCGCAAAGAGTTGGACACGACTGGGCGACTTCACCTTCTCCCTGGTGGCTCAGTGGTGAAGAATCTGTCTGCCAATGCAGGAAACGTGGGTTCAGTTCCTGGGTTGGGAAGATCCCTTGGAGAAGGAAACAGCAACCCAGTCCAGTATTCTTGCCTGGAGAATCCCACGGACAGAGGGCCCTGGCGGGCTACAGTCCACGGGATCACAGAGTTGGACATGACTGAGCAGCCAAGCAGCAGCAGCAAATGGCACCTTGAACGGCACTCCTGCACACGGGAGAGCCATGAAGGCTGGCACGTGGATTCTTCCCACCTTTACTTTAGAAGCAATAAAGTTTTCTTCAACCTGCCACATATGAGCGGAGGCACTGGGTGAGGAGCCAGCAACAATTCTGCCATGCACCCCACCCTCCCCCAGAGAAGAAACTGCTGGGCGCCTGGGTGGACCCAGGTGTCTGTCGACCTAACTGGTTGCTGCTGTTGTTCATTGCTGAGTTGTGTCCAACTAGTCCAACTCTTCACAGCATGACAGGCTTCCCTGTCCTTCACTGTCTGCAGGAGTTTGCTCAGACTCAAATCCATTGAGTCAGTGATGCCATCCAACCATCTCATCCAAGTCCACCTACAGCCAAGCTGCAAAGAGCATAATCCTGCTGTCATGACATTCTCGGACCCAAAACATTCCCTCACCAATGTACTCAACAACAGAAACAGGCTCGGCCACACACCATCTGTGTGTGGCCCTCGAGGGAGATGGATCCCTTGGCACACCGCCGTGGCAACTACTATGGCGTGCTCATTTGCTCACTCGCTCCAATCTCCTTTTATATATCAAAAAATCAATAAATAACTTCCGATAGCCAAAGTGTGGGTGATCTGAAGACCATTAAGAACTGAAGGTGAAGTCGCTCAGTCGAGTTCGACTCTGCAACCCCTGTGGACTGCAGCCCACCAGGTCCCTGGGATTCTCCAGGCGAGAGTACTGGAGTGGGCTGCCATTGCCTTATCCAGGGGATCTTCCCGACCCAGGGATCGAACCCAGGTCTCCCACACTACAGGCAGACGCTTTAACCTCTGAGCCACCAGGGAAGCCCTGTTAAGAACTGAGGTCATATGCAATAATGTTAGATTTCATGAAAACACATGCAAACTCTGTGATAGCCCCACAGTGTCCTCTGAGCCCCCAATCCTCGACCACGCATGGCACGATCCACCGGACACGGCCGGTACTGCCCTTCAAGCCAATACCCGTGGGGCCACGAGGTGGAAGAGAGCTTAGAACAAGCCCTTCCCCTCTGGTACTAAACACCTCAGAGCCCTGAGTCTCCTAGAACGCGTTCTGAGAGCGCCTAGGTTTCATGTATAAACGAGTTTCACTGTTGTGGAGAAACAAAAGATGAGTTTTAAGTGGCTTCATGTGCAAACAGCCCCTCTCGGAGAAGCACACCAANCAAGCCCTTCCCCTCTGGTACTAAACACCTCAGAGCCCTGAGTCTCCTAGAACGCGTTCTGAGAGCGCCTAGGTTTCATGAATAAACGAGTTTCACTGTTGTTGAGAAACAAAAGATGAGTTTTAAGCGGCTTCATGTGCAAACAGCCCCTCTCGGAGAAGCACACCAAGGACGGTGCGTGCAGCTTTCCTTGTTATTGTTAGCAGTTTCCAGTTGGGGGCTTATCCAATTATCTATCTATTGTCTGGCAGGCCTGGCACGGGGATTCCAGTTACAGGAAATGCTTCTGCTTTCGCAGACCCCAAGCAAACCCTGGAGCAGAAGGCAGCACAGCCAAGAGGGTGCGTGTGCGCCCGAGGGCGTCAGGAGGGGGCCTGCAGGGCCAGACAACCCACGTGTGAAGTTCAGCTGCAAAGCTGCTTCCAACTAGTTTGCATGGATTTGATCTTCACTGTAGGAAGCAGTTGAAAATGGATTGGGGGCATGGATGGGAAGGTACCCACTGAGGTGACTGCCAACACCTGTACTTATTATAAAGTGTTTGGAGTTCAGAGGACCCCACAGAGCTGCCACTGTACAGCGGACAGCAAAATTCTGCTGAGATGTTTCAGGGAAGCCTGGGACAGACAGCTGGACTCTGGGCAGGAAGGACTGAGGTCAGCTCACACCTCTGCAGTTCTTCTAGGGGGTGAGGGGGGCGAGTCCTTGCTGACAGGCTCTGACCCTCAGTCTCCACTCCATCGTGTGCAGGAGATGAAAGCACAGATCACGGGGCTTCCCTGGTGGCTCAGTGTCGAAGAATCCACCTGCTGATTCAGCAGGAGACATGGGTTTGACGCCTGGTCCGGGAAGATCCCACACGCCCCAGAGGAACTCAGCCGGTGTGTCACATCACTGAGCCTGCACTCTAGAGCTGGGAGGCCAACTCTCGCAACCCGCACGCCTCCTGGGAGCCCACTCTCTGCGACGGGAGAAGCCCACACCCCGCACCTGGAGAGCAGCCCCACTCGCTGCAACCGGGACCCTGCACAGCCAGAAATCAATCAGTCAATTAAATTGTCATTAAACACACACAGATCACTTCTCTCCTCAAAGCTGGCTTCTCGCTGCACATCACACACAAAACAGAACCCAGGAAGACTGCCAGAGTCTACCAGGCCCACCTGCCGTGTCCCCCGGGACCAGAGTTGCCTCTGGGGGCTGATCCAGGGCTCCCATGAGAACTGAGGTCATCAGCTTCACTCTGAGGGTGGACCTGAAATGCCCAGAACGGGCCACGCAGCCCAGAAACACCCCCCGTGCCCTGCAGTGTCCAGCGCCCGCTGGACATTCCCAATGTCCTGTGACATGTCAGCACAAAGTGCTTTCCCTGCAATGTCCACGAACGTCCAGCCGCAAGGAACGAGACAGGGGAGGACAGGCTCTGTTTTGTTTGGGACCTGACTGAGGAGTTTCGCCGTATCAGAAGCATCACGTCATGAAGGGCGGCACGGAGCGTCATCGAGTCATGCCGTCACACCCGCGGGCTGCTGCTGTTGCCGCCACGGGCCCAGGGAGCCTACGGGGGCGCTCAGAAGCCACTGCGACTTCCCTGCAGCCAGGCCCCGCGGCGTGTGCAGACACTGCCGTAGCTGCCTCCCCTCTGCATGTCCGGGACAGCGCAGTTAAGGCGTCAGAGGGATGGCTGGCGATGGATGTGGGTGGGAGCCTGCATTTTGCACAGATTTCGCTGTAGGAGGGTGAAAGCAGTGTGGCTGCAGATGGGCTATGGAAGCAGGGTTTGGGTCTGGGCCCCTTCTCCCCCCACACACTCCGGGGCCCCCCTCAAGCTCCGAAGGTGCCCGCTCCCGCCCGAGG
>SJYW01036645.1:114283-156521 GCA_006410735.1 Raphicerus campestris
ATGGCATCACCGACTCAATGGTCATGGGTTTGGGTAGACTCTGGCAGTTAGTGATTGACAGGGAGGCCTGGTGGGCTGCCGTTCACAGGGTCTCGACGCCAAGGACTGTAGCCCTCCAGTCTCCTCTGTCCATGGAACCTCCAGGCAAGAATACTGGAGTAGGGTAGTCAAGCCCTTCTCCCAGGGAATGACCCAGGTATCAAAGTCGGGTCTCTTCATTGTAGGCTGATTCTTTACCATTTGAACCACCAGGGAAGTTATTGAGGACATATGCCAGAAGTGTTGATTGCTTACATATTTTTTTAATTTCCTATTTTACCCAGTTGTAATTACAGGACCCCTGGAATGAGTGGCTCTCCTTGTTAACCTGTGAGGCTGCAGTTGGGTCTTAAGGACAACCAGCATCTTCACACCGCCTCCCCCACAGAGCATCAGTCCACCCCACCCCCAAAGACTGAAACCAGTGAAACTTCTGTAAGGAGACTTCTCAAGTCCGGTGGAAAAACACCCAGCTCCTCTCAAACAGCCAGCTGATTGTCTTGGGCCCAGAGTGGAAAGCGCTCTCTCCCCCTTCCTGCCTCTGCCTCCCTCCAGGCTGCAGCGTGGATCTCTCTAACGCAGACTTTCCCCTCCTTAGGGTGGGAGGCTTCCTCGAGCATTCAGTGAGAGGAAGAGGTGGATGGAGTGTAGTGGAGGCCGGGGTGGGAGGCTCTGGAGCTGAGGCCAGGAGTCCCCCGGGGAGGAGGAGCAGGAGGAGAAGAATGGCCCCCCTTCCCAGGCCCCGAGCAGATAAGCATCTCGCCTTCTCCCTCCTTTTCCTTCTTCCTGGGGCTGGCTGCTGGGGCTCGCCCACCCTGCGCCTTTTAACTGTCAGGGAGCCAATGCCAGGCGCTGGGCGAGCCACCGCCGATGACATGTGAGTTGTGTGTGTTCCAAATTGGTCTTCCTGCCTTTCTGCAAGAAAAACAAACTTGAGCTGGACCCCAACAAACATGACAGGAAAAATAACAACCCTTGTCGAGGGCTGATACTGAAAGCGGCTGGGCTACCCGCCTCCCCCGTCCCCTCTCCCGTCCCCTCCCCCTGCCCCTGCTGCGGATGGGATGGAAGGGGGGGGATGGTGGGGTGGATGGCAGTTCCAGCCCATGAGCCTCCGAGGTGCGTGTGGGGGCCACCACGTTGCTCCTTCTAGATCACCTGTGCAGGGCACCTGGAGGCCCCTTGCAGACCCCATAGTGACACGTAAAGGCCGTAGCATCAAGCCCAGTCCACAGAGAGGGCAGTCAGTGGCTCAGAATAGCACAGCGATGGAACAACAGGGATTCATTCATTGTCCAGTGTCTGAACCCATGGCTCCTTCTTTTACTTTTTGGCCACATTAGAAAAGTGAGAATTCAGAAATCATGCAACAGGGGCCCATTTCCCTAGACTCTACAAGTCATTAATGGAAGCTTCCCTGGTGGCTCAGATAGTAAAGAATCTGCCTGCAATGTAGGAGACCCAGGTTTGATTCCTGGGTCAGGACAACCCATGGGAGAAGGGAATGGCAACCCATTCCAGTATTCTTTCCTGGAGAATCCCATGGACAGAAGAGCCTGGCAGGCTACAGTCCATGGGGTCACAAAGAACTGGACACAACTGAGCGACTAACACTTTTCACCAGTAATGATACAGCAACATGAAATATAACTAATTGTGAAAAATGCTCCTCCTTCAAACTTATAAGCCTTCCCCAAACCGGTCTGTTCTATTTTTCTTTGATATTCTTCCACATGACTTGACATGGCACACATACAAGAGTGTTCAATTACTGGACTGAACTAAACTGAAAATAACTTTCTCTTGATGTAAGAAGCAATATTTATATACACCCAAAATAACCAAAAGCAGAGATTCAAAGAGATATTTGTACACCTATACTCACAGCAGCATAATTCACAGCAGCCCAATGGTGGAAGCAACCCAAGAGTCCGTGGATGGATGATAGATAAATAATATGTGATCTATACAAACAGTGGAATATTTGTCCATGTGTCCAGTCATGTCTCTTTGCTACTTCATGAACTGTAGCCCACCAGGCCCCTCTGTCCATGGGATTTCCTAGGCAAGAATACTAGAGTGGGTTGCCATATCCTCCTCCAGGGGATCTTCCCAACCCAGGGATCAAACCCATGACTCTAGCATCGGCAGGTGGATTCTTTATCACTGAGGCACATGGGAATTCAGCATTTAAAGGAAGAAAACTCTGACACGTGCTACAACCTGGATGAACCTTTATGGACACGATGCTAGATAAAATGAGCCAGTCACAAAAAGACAAATATTGAATTATTCCATTTAAATGAGGCACCTAGAGTCATCAAATTCATAGAGACATGAAGCAGGATGGTGGGTACCAGGGGCTGAGGGAAAAGGGATGGGAGAGAGTGTTTCGTGGGACAGAGCTTCAAACTGGGATGATGACAGTTCTGGAGTTGGGTGGAAGTGATGGGTCCACAGCAATGTGAAGTCACTCGGTACCATGGACTGCACACTTGAAAATGGCTAAGATGTTACTTTGAGTGGAATGTCCATTATTATCAACTGTGTTCATTTTTGTACTGTAATTTCTTCAATCTTCTGGCATGCTGCAGTCCATGGGATTGCAAAGAGTTGGACATGACTGAGCAACTGAAATGACCTGAATTTTAATCTTCGCTAGGTTTACTGCTAGGCAAAAGGCAAAATAAGATTTTCATCTTAAAGGAAAGGAAATCTTTTAAAAGAAATAGCTAAGAAGGTATATTTTATGTTATGTATATTTTACCACAATTTTTAAAATAGAATCCATACTGAGGTGTTTAATAGATCTATATTCAGTCCTGACAAAAGGAGAAAAAGTACTAAATTATCACAGAAATCCTTCTCTAGTGTGTGCATGCTGCTGGAGACTTAAACTGGAAATAAAGGTATATTCAGCACATTAGCATCATCAGACCTGAGCTTTCAAGTGAGGTCCAGGACTCTGGCATTAGGAATTTTGCACGTCTGTTTTTCTGAAGACTTTAGAGCATTCTTAAGAGGCTACTTCACAGGCTGACATGGTCAACCACTACCTCTTAAGGTCGATTAAAAGATTAAACCAAGAACAACAAAATTGTGCTTTGCCTGTCCATACTTTTCTTAAGAAAATGAGAATTTTTTGATTTGTGGTCTTTCGTAGCTTGAAAACTTCTTCTAAGCATAAATTCTTTTACTACCCTAACGCCTGTTTAGAAGATTGGTATAACTTTGATTCCAAAAAATGACAGGGATTTTAGAGAAAACAAGAGTTATGGAGCCATCTCACTCGTAATTTTCTAAACCAAATATTAATAGTCATTCCAGCAATATGGAAAAAATAGCACTTCTCATTTAACTAAGTATATTCCATGAATGCAAGATCAGTTTAATATTTAAAAATCAATGTGTCAGCCAAGTAATCACTAAATTAAATAATTATTAAATTAACAGAATAAAAGAGAAAAATATGAACATATCAATATATCCATAAAAAAGCAGTTGAAGAAATGCAACATCCATTCTTAATTAAAAAGTAAAAAACTCTTAGCCAACTAAAAATAGAGAACTTCCTTCATCAACTAAAAGGTATTTACAAAAACCCTACAGCAAACACTAGACATGGTGGTAAAATGTTGAAATCTTGCCTTTCGGGATTGAAATAAGACAAGGATGCCTGCTATCACTACGTCTACTGGAATGATGGCCCAACCTGGATGCAAAGCAAGAAAAAGATAAGTACAGTGTATACATAATGAAAGTAAGAAATATAAATCCTATTTACATAACAATTTTGTGTGAAAAACAAAGGGACTTACCTGTGCATTTTTTTTTATTAAAAATTATTTTTACATGTGCATTTTTAGAATTAATAAACTCAATTAATACCAACATAGATACAAATGACATAGTAGGAGATCAGGGGTACACTTTCCAGAAAATATTTTGTATTTTGGAAAGGGAAGGTAGATAAAGAAATAAGATTGTATGATTTGAATATGTTTGAAGTTGGGTGACAGGCCTAGTGAGCCTGCTACTATTCTACTGAGTTCTGTGTATGTTTGGAAGCTTTTTATTTTTTTGGAAGCTTTTATAATAAAAACATTAAAAAAAATAAGTCCAACTGGATGCTAGATACAAGGCCAATAGACAGTTCAGTTCAGTTCAGTCTCTCAGTCGTGTCCGACTCTTTGCAACCTCGTGAATCGCAGCATGACAGGCCTCCCTGTCCACCACCATCTCCCAGAGTTCACTCAGACTCACGTCCATCGAGTCCGTGATGCCATCCAGCCATCTCATTCTCTGTCGTCCTCTTCTCCTGCTGCCCCCAATACCCCCTCAGCATCAGAGTCTTTTCTAATGAGTCAACTCTTCTCATGAGGTGGCCAAAGTACTGGAGTTTCAGCTTTAGCATCATTCCTTCCAAAGAATTCCACATGTGGCAACTAAGGCTCAGTGCACCCAAATAAATAAATATAAATATTTTTAAAAACAAACAATAACAACAAAGGGCTTGTGTGAAGAATGTAAGAATTCCTAATCAAGAAAAAAATAAAGACAACTCAGTAAGAAAAAGGGCAAGGCATCTGAGAGGTACTTAGGAATTAAATGGCCAATGATGAGCTACATAATGACTTGAGATAATTCACAACAGAGGTATCCATCTTAGAGGGGAGTAAATACCACAGATAGAAAACGCTAAAATCAAATGCCTTAAAATTACATACGGAGGGTCCAGGAAAGTAAACGCCCTGAAACAGGGCCTCTCTGCTTGAGAAGTCTCTCTTTTTTTTTTCCTCTTGACTTTCATCTACCGATAGTGAAATAACGACTGTTTCACTTAGGTCAACTGGTCTGTAAAAGTTATTTGACATCAGGAAAGCTTCCTAGATGCTTTTTCAAAACTTTTTTTTTTGTTGTTAAAAATTTTCATCTTAAGTAAAATCATATTTAGCTCTGACTTCAGAATAGTTAGTTTCACCTAAGAATAAGAGCAGATGACCTGAGGTCATAGAGCTCTCTTCAGTCCCATAGAGGAATAATAGTTAAAGTTAACCTAAGCCATTTTGGGGCATCTCTGGTGGCTCAGCAGTGAAGAATCCACCTGCTAGAGCAGGAGACGTGGGTTTGATCCCTGGGTTAGGAAGACTCCCTGAAGAAGGACATGGCAACCCCCCTACCCCAGTATTCTTGCCTGCAGAATCCCACGGACAGAGCAGTCTGGTGGGCTACAGTCCATGGGGTTGAAAAAGAGTCACACAATTTAACAATTAAAAAACAACAGAAAGTCACTTTTTAGCATTAAAACCACATGTCTTTCTCCAAGCATACCAAAATTTTCTAGTTCAAAAAAAATAATGGTCACACCAACAGTCTAACATTTAAAGAAATTAAAGAAATCAGCCATCAAAGTTATACCTTGCCCAGGTATGAAACCGTAAGGGTTTGTGTTTGTGAATATCATATTGTTTTGATTCTGCTCCATTTCCATTGAGTTTCTAGGCACTTATCAAGAATTACCAGCATAAAAAAATAACAAATGTTGACAAGTATGTGGAGAAATTGGAACTCTGGTGCACTACATGTGGAAATGTAAAATGGTACAGCCACTATAGAAAACAGAATGGTGACTCCTCAAAAAACTGAACATAGAGTTGCCATAAAATCCAGCAATTCCACCTTTGGATATGGACTCAAAAGAACTGAAGATAGGGACTTGAAGAGGGATTTGTACATCCATGTCCATAGTTGCACTATTCACAACAGCCGAAAAGTGGAAACAACCCAAAATGTCCATTGATGGATGAATGGATAAACAAAATGCAGTTTATACATACAATGGAATGTGATTCAGCCTAGAAAGGAAGGAAATTCTGACGCATGTTACAACACGGGTGAACCTTGAGGACACTGTTCAGTCGCTAAGTCATGTCCGACTCTTCTGTGACCCTGTGGACTGTAGCCCGCCAGATTCCTCTGTCCATGGGGTTTCCCAGGCAAGAGCACTGGGATGGGCTGCCATTCCTTTCTCCAGGTTGAAGACACCATGCCGAGTGAAATAAACCAGATACAAAAGGACAAATACTGTATGAGCCTACTTACATGAGGTAGCCAGAGAAGGCAGACTCAGAGACAACGAGGAGAATGATGGTGTCCAGGGCCTGGAGGAGAGGGGATGGGGAGTCAGCACTTAATGGGGACAGAGTTCCACTTTGGGAAGAGGAAACAGTTCTGGAGGTTAATGGTGGTGATGGTTGTACAACAATGTGAACAGACTTGGGGCCACTGAACTGTGCATCTTAAACTTAAAAATTTTATGTGTATTTTACCACAATAAACAGAAAGATAAAGCAAAAATAGAAAAAAGAAGGACTAGTTAGGTGATTATAATAATGTTATCCTAATGAGACCGTGTAAGAATTAACAGTTAATATATGTAAAGCCCTTAGAACAGCACTCGATACAACCATTAGTACACACACAAAATTACCATTGTAACCATGTCATTAATGCTGTTCTCTCCCAGTGACATGTTTTATTCCACAGTTTCAGTGTTTTAAATGCAAAATGTTCTGGGTGTAATGAAAGTGATTTCAACAGACAGCTCTCTGACACTTGTACCTTCCTTGAGAGAACCTGATGGTCGTGTTTGAGGGCAGACACCAAGGTTTTCAAAACCCTGCAGAGTTTGATCCAAAGAGCCTGGAACCAGAGTCAGTTCTGCCTCTGCTGTTCATCTCCCCCACATCTGGAGCCCTGCCAGTTCATTCTTGGATAATTTATAATAATTCACTCTAAAAGATAGCAGAAAATGCAAGTTGAAACAATAAATTATTTTCACCCCATACAACATTTATTCAGTCCCCGCAAGTAAAGGTTTTCAAGAGATCCTGTTTTTCAGTCCTAGGAGTAATTCTGGCACAGGGATGTTAGGAGGAAACCAAAGCTTGGAGCAGGTGAGCACCTTGTCCAGGGACACAGGGTGTCCAAGAGAAACAGAGCACACCCCCCTCCCCGACTCGTGGCTCTACAATTTGCAGTGTGTACTTCAAAAATCAGAAACAAATCTACCTTGTTACATTGAAGGCAAAAGGAAATTGAGACAATGATTTGTCAAGTGGGAATGCAAACTAGTACAGCCATTATGGAAAACATTGTGGCGATTCCTTAACAAATTGCAAATAGAACTGCCTTATGACCCAGCAACCCCACTGCTGGGCATACACACCGAGGAAACCAGAATTGAAAGAGACACATGTACCCCAATGTTCACTGCAGCATTGTTTATAATTGCCAGGACATGGAAACAACCTAGATGTCCATCAGCAGATGAATGGATAAGAAAACTATGGTACATATACACAATGGAGTATTACTCAGCCCTTAAAAAGAATAAATTTGAATCAGTTCTAATGAGATGGATGAAACTGGAGCCGATTATACAGAGTGAAGTAAGCCAGAAAGAAAAACACCAATACAGTATACTGACACATATATATGGAATTTAGAAAGATAGTAATGATGACCCTGTATGTGAGACAACAAAAGAGACACAGAGGTATAGAACGGACTTTTGGCCTCTGAGGGAGAGGGAGAGGGTGGGATGATTTGGGAGAATGGCATTGAAACATGTATACTATCCTGTAAGAAACGAAGCACCAGTCTATGTTCAATACAGGATACAGGGTGCTTGGGGCTGGTGCATGGGATGATCCAGAGAGATGATATGGGGTGGGAGNAAACAAGGTCCTTCCTGCTTAACACAGGGAACTACATTCAATATCCTTGGATAAACCACAGTGGAAAAGAATGTAAAAAGAATGCATAAATGGGTATAGCTGAGTCACTTTGTTGTACAGTAAAAATTAACACAACACTGTAAATCAACTAAACTTGAAAGAAAGAAAGAGAAAACACAAAGTTAAGTTATTATTTCCTGTCCAGGCAAGGAAACACACAGCAATAAGGAACTGCAGAGTACTTCTCTCAGGGGGAAAGTCAGGGGCTGAAGATGTGGTGTGGTGATTATGTTAACTAAGGAATGAAGGCTAGCACTCTGAAGGGCAGAGTGCAGAGTAAAAGAAGGGTGAAAATAAGCCGTATTGGTCAAGAACCAGTGTTTAGTGAGGGCCAGTTAGGGTCTGATGTCTGAGGTCCCTCCAGGTTCGTGGTGTTTATCTGAGTCAGTTGCGAGAACCAGCTCTCATGAAACACAATAGTTAGTTTTGGCAAATGCTGATACAAACGGAAACTGTTCCTTACATATAGGTGATAACAGCCACAGGCAATGCAGGACATCAGGTCAAAACCCCTACCCAAGACATTTGAGGGAGACATGAATATGGTTCAGAGAAGCACTGAGAAGAAAACTGTAAAACGGAAATGGTTGGCTAACAAAACTGGTCACAAAACAGTGTGTACCATATGATATCACTTTGACTATACTACTAATGGGCTTACATGTACACATAGGAAAATATTCAGAGGGAAACACTCAGGTGTTAGAGTGGAGGTGAAAAAAGAGGGTGAATTTCCATCTATGTTTTTGCTCTGATTTCTGTCTCCCATGACTACTCGCTGTTCCTGCTGTGATAAAAGATCTCGTTGCAGATCGATGCAGCGTGAACGAGCTCACTTTCCACCCCACTGACGATCTAGGGTGGAAACCTGCTCTGAGATTATACTGGCTTCCAGAAATACAGAAATGACAACCTGGGGACATCCCTGCTGGTCTGGTGGCTGAGACATCACCTTCCGACGGAGGGGGCACAGGTTCGAGCCCCAGTTGGGGAGCCAGGGATCCCATATGCCTCGTGGGCAAAAAATCAGAACATAAACAACAGAAGTCATATTGTAACAAATTCAATCAAGACTTTAAACATAGTCTATATCCAAAAAAACCCCCAAATCTTAAATAAAAAAGAAATGACAACCTAATTCCTGAGACCTGATGCAAAGCCACAGCTCTGGCCTCATGAGTGACAGCTCCAGATGAGTCAGACCTGAAGGTGATTATGGGGCATTAAAAACATTTGGGAAACAGGGCCAGGTGGTCACACTACCCACATGAATACCTGGCAGGTCAGCCTCACTGGGGCCACCTCAGGGCCAAGCCCTCCTGCCCCTCACATGGAACACCAGGAGTTAAAAGACCAATAAGAAGCAGCAAGTGACTGCCAGGCTTCCTAACTCTGAGGGTCAAGAACTAGGTTTCATGACAGGGAGACTCAACTCCCACTGATTTATCTTTCCTTTATCCTGGAGCTGGTGATTTCAAGTCTGTTCCGTGACTCTATCAGTAATGACTGGGTGGAGATTTTTTTTAGATGCACAGGAATGTCTTTTCTAATCCAAATCAGAGCTGTAATTTGCAAATCTCAAGAGACCAAGCAGGATGGTAAGGGCAGACCCCAGGTTTATCAAGAAGAAAGAGGGGGCAAAGTTCAAAGATTCGGAAAAATCAAAACAGGCGAGGACCGGATGGAATTCACTTAAATAAACCCAATGTGGGTTCAATAGGCCTGCTGGTGTTAAAGGTTACATCATTACTCAATTTCAGCCTCCTGAAACAATGCAGAAATATGAATAAAATTACCTACTGGCATAAATCACGCTAACCCAACCCAAATCTCAGGGAGGATGAAGGAGGTACCTACTCCGACAATCAGAGATAGATGAGTTCCCGGGGCTCTGAGCAGAAGCAGTAGATATCAGCTGGGCTTAACACGGAAGCTAGAGCAGTGAGAAAGGGCAGGGGGCTGGAGCTCAGAATGGCCCGGAATGTCCCATTGAAAGAAAGATTTTGTCTAATTTCATATTTTGCTACTTTAAGAATAAACGAAAAACTTAAAAGAATATAAAATNCCGGGCTACTCACGACTGTTCTTTTTTCCCCTCAGTGAAACAAACAAAACTGGACACGTCCCTTCCTCGTGTAGGAAAGGCGGGAGAGAACCTTGCTGAGACAGACACAGTCTAGCTCCTGTCTCTTCCTCCTATTCTTAGTCTCCTAAACAAAGCGGTGAGTTTGTGTGCGAGAAGAATCCCATGGGAAGGAAGCTCAATTACAGTCCAAGAAGCCTAGAAGCTACTTGAAAGCAGAGCTGAGCTCACAGGAGAGCCGGGCACCGGGGAACTCGCGAGCTGACTTCGTCCCGAGGGTGGGAGACGCAGGGTCGGGCGAGACCGCGAGAGACTGAATGGAGGAAAGGTGTTTCTAGCGAGTAAGTCTGGAGGGTGACGTTTTAGCAGAAAGACGCAGAAATCTACAAAGCAGTGCGTCTGGTTTTCAGAAAAACGCTGGAGACTTGGCACAAAACTGAAGAAAACATGACGTCCAACCCTTAAAAAGATGGATGTGCCCAGGGTTATTACTATGCATGTCAGTTTGCTGGGACCACCCCAGTTTACCCTGACGTCCAAGAGTAATAATTCCTAATACCTTCTGTACATTCTCACAAGTACCCCAGCTTGGACAACAGATTTTATGGTCTTCCTAGATATGAAAGAATGGTGATCTAATAGGTTAATGTGAGCACTGAAACAGAACGCAATTTTAGAAAGTTCTACACAGCACAGTGAAGTCGCTCAGTCGTGTCCGACTCTTTGCAACCCCATGGACTGTAGCTTACCAGGCTCCTCTGTCCATGGGATTCTCCAGGCAAGAATACTGGAGTGGGGTGCCATTTCCTTCTCCAACATAGCACAGTGTATCTATAAATAACCCAGCCTTCCTCCACTGCACGCACATACAGCATTCTGGGTTGGGAGACAAGGTCCGGTGATAAAGAGGGGGTCACACACAGAAGGGGAAGGCACGCTGCGTGGCCCCTGGCAGGCACTCAGGACGGGCAGCAGACACAATGGTCTTTGAAGGAAGACAGAGCCATTTCCCCAGGGTCTCAAATGGATGGTTCTTCAGCCACGGGACATGCCACTGAGGCCGGCTTAAAAGCTCTTGGTGATACTGTGAGTGAAGCAGGTGTGTGCAGGTGGGCAGGGCGCTGTTAGAAAAGGGGCCTGCTGTAGGAGTTCCCACCAAGGGAGACGCACCCTCACAGCGCACACACACACACACACACACACACACACACACACACACACACACTCTCACACTCACACAAGCAAAGAGGAGCCGGCACAAACGCCGGCTCAGGCAAAAGCCACTCGGGCCTCGGGCACCTCTGTCCTGCCGTGGGTGACACGTGATACCAAGGGCGGCTCTCACCCCGCCTGGTGGTCTCTGGAGCCTCTCTGTGGCCGGGGGCACGCGCTGAGGAGAGCGGGCTGGCAGAGGATGACATGGTCAGACAGCATCACTGACTCAGTGGACGTGAATCTGAGCAAACTCCGGGAGACGGGACAGCGGAGCGGGCGCGCTGCAGTCCACGGGGCGCATCGAGTGGCTGAACAGAAACAGCAGCACTCCAATGGGGACGCCCCAAAACGCAGCGCCCGTGACCACGCGACCCAGGCACCCCCGTCGCAGCCAGCCAGGCTCCCAGCGGCGAGCCCCCACCTGCGCCCTGCAGGCGGGCCAGGAGCCACAGGGATGGAAGGAAGGGAGGTCTGGGTTCAGTCTCAGGAGTCTAAACACTTCTCTGGAGAGCACTGCCCAGAACGAGGTCTCTGAACCACTGAGTACCTTACTCCAAACACACGCGAGCCCTGCCCTCAGCAGCGCGCCACGCCTCTTTCTGGGGGGCCGAGAAGGGAGGGTGGGGTGCTGCACAGAAGGAAACCCCGCCACACGGGCTGACGCCGGCTTCTCCCCTCTCCTCCCGGCTGGGCACAGTCCTCACCAACAGCTCTTCAGGCGAAAGCCTCGGCAGGGCCAGAGAAGAGAGTGACAGGGAGAGAAACACGCGTGTCGGACGGCACAGCTGCGCCTGCGGGTGAACGGGGGCGCTTCGCGCAGAGGGGACAGGGGCTCCAGGGGCCGCGGCGAGCGAGAGCGCAGCTCTGGCCCGAGCTGTTGGGGTGTGCACGTGCACGCTGGCACAGGCCTGAAGAGGCAGAGACGAGGACGCCCGGAAGACACCGGGCCCCTTTTTCTCCAGCCCCCATACAAGCGCAAAGGAAACGCGGTTCAGCCGCAGCAAGGCCGCCAGAGCAGCCCCGCTTCACAACTCACAGGAAGGCTCAAAATCGGGAAATGCTCTCATAGCTCACGTCAGCTTACGGCAACCCTTCCTGACCAGGCTCCTGACCTTCAACAGGACCAGTTACGAAACAGTTCAACTTTAGCCCTTTTTCAAGACGGAGCTGCCTGCCGACTAGAGGCCGTCAAGTCCATGCGTTTTAAACAGCCAAACCCAGCATCTCTGTGCTGCGTGTGACCACGTGTGATGCTTGGAGCTGGCACAGCCACCGCCTGTCATTCTTAAAATGTGAAGAGAATAATTCAGCGCCTTTTCTGTGATCACAGAGAATGCAATTAATCCCCTGGCTGCCTTGGTATGTAGACTAGACCTTCTGCACACTGCTTGGTGGGGCTGCAGTCTAGGGCACCTCAGCCAGTCTTTTCATTCCAACAGAAACCATGCCAGGCTCCTTGGCGCTGGGTGGAGGAGACGAGGTGGGAGGGTGGCTGGGCCCCCGCGGGGGCCTGGGCTCCAGAGCGATGCTCAGTCAAATTCAAAGCTACCTCGGGATCGGGGGGCTTCTGTCTCCACACCTACTAAAAGCAATTAAAATACCGTCTTTGAAAAGGAAAGGTGGTTAAATTCTTACAGTGTTTATCTATGGCCCAGAAACTTTTTAAACTCACAGGAAGTAGAGGGTAGAGAAAACAGTGGTTGACTGTTTAGAGAACAGGAGTGATTTATTAAAGCTTGTGATCCATGTGGGAAAACGGCTACCTGAGACTCTCAAGATACGAGAGGAGAAATAATTATAAATCACAGAAGGTATGGGGAGGAGGAGAACAGAGCGCCAAGACAGACAGGTAAGTGTGCGTGTTTCAGCCGTTACAATGCAACACGCGTGTGCTGGCTGCAGCTGCAAGGCAGCCCCGACCCCACCTCTGTCTCATCTGAGGCCAAACAAATGGTCCAGGCAAACCATCACACTGACACTCGCAGTGGGTCTCGGGACCCCCAAGTAGATGAGACGACAGGAAGAACAGCAGTAAAAACCAAACCCTGTGCTCTCATGGAAACCTCATTAACACAGCCCCAGCTCATTCTCTGGCCTTCAAAGCTCAGAGAATCACAAAACTTTAGATGGACCCTCTAACCTGACTCCCTGGTTTGCAGATGAAGTAACTGAAGCTCAGAGAAGAACGGGACCCAACCGGAGAGCAGGTGCGGAGGAGCAGGAGGACACAGCAAGGCCCTCGGCTCTCGGCGCTCGGAGCACCGCGCTAACCGCACTGCCACCCTCCTCCTGGCCTGGCCCAGCCCTGGCAGCGCCTTTCTTCTTCCCTGGAAGTCCGCCTCTCCATCGTCTGGCCCTGTTCACTGTGCGACACTGTGACACGATGGAAAAGAGGCGTTTGGCCTTGTCTCCGGTCCCGGCGGGCTTCCCAGCGGCTCAGTGCTAAAGAATGTGCCTGCCAGAGCAGGAGAGCCAGAGAGGAGCACTCAGCCCCAGGGTGGGGAAGATGCCCTGGAGGAGGAGATGGAAACCCACCCCGGTATTCTAGCCTGGAGAATCCCATGGACAGGGGCCTGGGGGGCAGCAGTCCACGGGGTCTCACAGAGCCAGACGCGACTGAGCGAGGCCACCACACCAACCGGTTCTGGGCACAGAGCTCCGAAAATCCTCGTCACTCCCTGGGAGAGGGCGTGAGAGGCATGGTGTGCAGCCTCTCCCCAGCTCCTGACCTTTGGAATCTCCAGTGAGGAGTGTCCTTTGTGTGCTAACAAGATGCCTGGGGGCGGGGGGATCCCTCCAGGGTGGAGGCTGGTCAACCAGGAGGGGCAAGGCCTGCTTGGGGGTTGGGACCCCAGACCTCTCGGGGAGAGGGGAGGAACTAGAGATGGAGTTGATCGCCAAGGGCCAGACGTGGATGACACCAATCCATCATGTCTACACAACGAAACGGCAGGAGAGCCCCTCCACTACGGGGGGTCGGCGAGGATCCTGGGGTGTTGGCAGGCAGCACAACCGGAAGGGCCCCTCCACATCCTGCTCCGCACGCGGCTCTTCCGAGCGGCACCCTCAGGACCGCACCAGCGGCAGCGGCGGCAGACACCCGAGTCCCAGGAGCTGCGCGGACAGGTCAGCATNTCGGAGCACCGCGCTAACCGCACTGCCACCCTCCTCCTGGCCTGGCCCAGCCCTGGCAGCGCCTTTCTTCTTCCCTGGAAGTCCGCCTCTCCATCGTCTGGCCCTGTTCACTGTGCGACACTGTGACACGATGGAAAAGAGGCGTTTGGCCTTGTCTCCGGTCCCGGCGGGCTTCCCAGCGGCTCAGTGCTAAAGAATGTGCCTGCCAGAGCAGGAGAGCCAGAGAGGAGCACTCAGCCCCAGGGTGGGGAAGATGCCCTGGAGGAGGAGATGGAAACCCACCCCGGTATTCTAGCCTGGAGAATCCCATGGACAGGGGCCTGGGGGGCAGCAGTCCACGGGGTCTCACAGAGCCAGACGCGACTGAGCGAGGCCACCACACCAACCGGTTCTGGGCACAGAGCTCCGAAAATCCTCGTCACTCCCTGGGAGAGGGCGTGAGAGGCATGGTGTGCAGCCTCTCCCCAGCTCCTGACCTTTGGAATCTCCAGTGAGGAGTGTCCTTTGTGTGCTAACAAGATGCCTGGGGGCGGGGGGATCCCTCCAGGGTGGAGGCTGGTCAACCAGGAGGGGCAAGGCCTGCTTGGGGGTTGGGACCCCAGACCTCTCGGGGAGAGGGGAGGAACTAGAGATGGAGTTGATCGCCAAGGGCCAGACGTGGATGACACCAATCCATCATGTCTACACAACGAAACGGCAGGAGAGCCCCTCCACTACGGGGGGTCGGCGAGGATCCTGGGGTGTTGGCAGGCGGCACAACCGGAAGGGCCCCTCCACATCCTGCTCCGCACGCGGCTCTTCCGAGCGGCACCCTCAGGACCGCACCAGCGGCAGCGGCGGCAGACACCCGAGTCCCAGGAGCTGCGCAGACAGGTCAGCAGCACGCGGAAGCGGCTCCAGGAGCTCCTCAGTGGCCCAGGCTTCCAGCCGAGTCCACAGCGCGGGCCTTCCTGAGGGACGGGGCCCTTAACGTGCGGGCGAACTGATTCGAACTCCAGGGAGTCAGCGTCCGAGCTGAGCTGAAGTGTAGGACGCCCAGCTGACGTCCAGGAATTTGGGGAACTGCTTGTTGGTGTCAGGAAAACCCTGCACGTTTGCCGTAGGAAGGGTTGGGAGTAAAACAACTCCGATGTGAATTCCTGCATCTCAGCCCAGGGTCCTGCTCTGCCCTCCACCCCACGGACATCTGTCCTTCCATCCCACGAATGACCCCACTCAATCTCAGACCTCCCTGACAGGTGAGACCCACCGATTCTGCTTCTCGCCACCAGGAGTTGGACAGGACAGTCACTGACTTCCAGCAGAAGGAAGGTCCCCCCGCCATGACTCCATGGCCTGACCCTCCCCTGCCCTTGACCTGATGGACACAAACATCCCACGTGAGTCCATTCTTTCCACTGAACACCAGCTATGCTGATTAAAGCGTGGTGTCGGGCTGTAGGACATGGCTGAGTCCATTTACAGACACAGACATAGTTACTTTAAATAGGACCTCATTCCACTATGTTGACATGGTAGATACTTCCAGGGGTAATTTTCAGGTTATTTCTTACAGGCAGTGAACTATAAGGCAAAAGTCTGAAATTATACATGTCAGTGAAATTATCCTTGAAAAATATTCAACTGTAAAATAAGTGTGGCCAGGCCTTTCCTACCTTGGTGGACCAACAATGGGATCAACCAGAACCTGGCTTTAACCCACCCGGTGGAGTCACACAGCACACCACAAACCTGTCCACACTGCACGCCATCTGGGGGAAGGAAAGGTCTTTCTGCCTCCTCCATGCTGCTGCTGCTGCTGAGTCGCTCAGGCGTGCCCAACTCTGTGCGACCCCACAGACGGCAGCCCACCAGGCTCCCCCGTCCCTGGGATTCTCCAGGCAGGAACCCTGGAGTGGGTTGCCATTGCCTGCTCCAGCCCTTCTCTATAATGATACCCAAATACAGGAATCAAAAGAGGACCACACTACGTGATAAACGGTTAGCAGTCTAGACCCACGCGTCCAATAAACATAAAACATGGGCCCTGGACATCATTTTCAATTTATTAGTAGCCACACTGAATATATTTATTCCAACCAACATATCCAAAATATTATCATTTCAACACACAATTAACAGAAAAGTGACTAATGAATAGCTTGCAGTCATCTTTTCATAGTGAGTCTTTGAAACCTAGTGTGTATTTTACAGTCCAGTTGCATCGATCCCTGGGTTGGGAAGATCCCCTGGAGAAGGGAACGGCTACCCCCTCCAATATTCTGGCCTGGAGAATTCCATGGACCATATAGTCCATCGGGTCACAAAGGGTCGGACATGACTGAGTGACTTTCCCTTTCACTTTTTTTCTCAGGGCCCGGAGCCACCATGCCTGGAGGCCCACACCGGACAGTGCAGGGTAGATTTTACACTCAGGTCCCCACTTTGCTGGCACACGTGAGCCTCTGATCAGTGCTGGGCACACTGCCTCGCGGGGAGCTGACGGGTGGGATGCCGAGTGCTGAGAGGTGGACTGGGATCAGAGGGGCAGTAAGAGGCTTGAAACGCCTGAGCGACTCCAGGGGGCAGTGATGGTCAGGGGTGACGGTCAGGGAGGCCTGGCATGCTGCAGGTCACGGGGTCGCGAAGAATCGGACACAACTTAGCAGCTGAAAACAACAGCAAAAGCCATCAGTCCGTGCCAAACTGTCCCTGCTCTCGCCACACGGAAGCCCTGGTCTCAGGAGCCAGAAGGGGCGCTGCTGCTCAGGGGGAAAGGCCAGCAAGGTCTCCAGGGTGCTCCAATCCCTTCCTCCAAGGCATCCTGAACTGGCCGCACCGCGTGCCTGGCCTCTGAAGCGGCTGCTGCTAAGTGCCCAGGAGAGGCTGAAAACAGACGAGCACGTACCCCGGGGTCCTGCATCCCTGCGAAACCATCTGCATTCTGTTGAGCAGATTTGCGTAAGGTTGGAGCCAAGGGGACTTGGCTGGTCTCCAGGCTGCGCCCTCCCTCTGGGCTGCAACAGCCACCGCTGTTGGTCCTCAGTTACGAGGGCGGGAGAGCAAGAGACCCCCCAGTCAGAATCAGCGTTGCAACGGCGCCCTCCCGCAGTGGCATGAAAATCGAGGTCCTCCGGAGTAAACGTGGAGGAGCGCTGAGATGTGACTGCCACCTCCTCAGTTGTGCCAAGAGCTTACTTTCCACGGCTCGGACCTGTGGCCCATGTTTACAGCCCCGCGCGGGGCTGCGCCCATCCAGGCAGATACCCGCGCGCCTGAACGCCGTGGGCCCCCAGGGAAACCAGACTCGCCCGCCCTCCTTCCAGAAAGCCACAGGCTGCTGCCCCGGGGCGACGCTGGCCCAGCGGCCCCTCCGAACGGCAGCCCCGAGTGCAAAGCCCGCGCGAGGAGAGGGGCCTGGGGCGCGCCCCGCTCCTCGTCTCCTCCTCCGGGACCGAGGGGTCCCCCGATGCGGAGGGCGAGGGAACCCGTAAGCGACACCGCCGGGCAGGCAAGTGTCACGGGAAAGCACGCAGAAAACGGCTCGACACTATTTAACCTCTTTGTCATTTTATTTCAGCTGCCTGTCTCTTTCCAGGATGATTTCCCAGGGAAATTCCATTTTCATTACAAAAGCGGTTTCCCACCCAGGGGAAGACTGGCGCGCGGAGTCCGCCTGCTGCATCCGAGACGAGTGGCTCCCTCGACAGGCTCCTCCGCACCCTGCCCGGCCGGCGTGCCCAGTCCTTCCCCTGGGGCCTCAGGAGAAGCAGCTTTCGGGAGACTGGGAGGAGGGGGTCGGTCGTGAAGCGCGCCTAACCCCAGCTCGCCGAAGGCCGAACAGGCGCGATCACGCAGAGCTTCTGGAAGCGTCCGGCCGAGCGCGCACCCCACGACCCTCTGCTTCGGCTGGAGCACAGCCGGGCGCCGCGTGAAGCCTGCGGTACCGCTCGGAGGGCCCCACGGCAACCGTCCGTGCTGCCAGCGAGACAGCTGGCATTTACCGGGCACCCAGACTGAGCTGGCCCCGGAGTGTTCAGTGATGGTCAAACGGCATCCGAAGTCCGCCAACAACTCTCGCCGGTTCTACCTCTTCAGGGGCGGGGGGCGGGGGCTGCACGTGGCAGATGGGATCTCAGTTCCCCAACCAGGGGACAAACCTGCAGTGGGAGGGTGGGGTCTTCACCCCAGGGCCACCAGGAGGTGACTGATTCTGCCTTTGAAAGCCTACTATGGTTGTCCCATCTCAGTGGGAAGATGGGGCAGGCATGCAGGGGCTGGTGCCCAGCTGCACCCCAAGAAGGCCCCCCGCTCCATCGCCCCATCCCGCTCTGTGCTGCCCTCCCCCCAACACACACACACACCCCACCATCCTGCTAGAAACACTCACCAGATCTCCACCACATGAGGAAGCAAATCTGAATTCCCTAGAGACAGCCAGGGCCTTGATGAGTCAGCCTCACTGTGCCCTCAGCTTCATCTCCTTCCTTCACCCCGTAACCCCCACATGCCCATCAGGCTGACCCCTGTACCACTGTCAAGCTTGTCAGACCTTTCTTGAACTCCCTTAATGCGTACACGGGACAAGCTCCTACTCATCATTCAAGACCCAGGCCAAACGGCTCATCCTCTGAGAAGCCACCTTAACGCTCCAGGAAAAACTCGCTGGACTGGCACGTGGACTTGTCTGTCTGTCTTCCCTGGAGCCTGCCCTCCATGGGGCCAGAGACCACGCCCAGACCCCTGGCAGGCACAGAGAATGTGAAATGAACAAAGGACCACGTTTCGTTGCAGGATGGTTTCAGACTGAGGGCTTCCCAGGTGGTGCTGGTGGTAAGGAACCCACCTGCCAGCGCGGGAGACTAAAGAGACGCGGGTTCAGTCTCTGGGCAGGGAAGATCCACGGGAGGAGGAAATGGCAACCCACTTCAGTATTCTTGTCTGGAAAATCCCATGGACAGAGGAGCCTGGTGGGCTGCAGTCCACGGGGTCACAGAGAGTCAGACACGCACGCATTTCAGATTGAAGTCAGGAGTCGTATGCTCAGACATTGACTATAACGCAGCGCCTCACACGAGCTACTGTGTGCCACGCGGCTCTTCTAAGCGTGCCAGCGACGTAATGTGTGCACGGAGAGGAAAACAGATGCGGCGAGACAGCGGGAACGCCCTCGGAAGCCACACCAGTCACAGCCACGTGGGTCGAGTTCCTACCAAGTCTCCACTCGACAAGGCAGGAGAAGAAAAAATGCAGCAGGCAAATAAAGTCACTGAAGGTCTGTCGGTCTCCTTAAATTCTTTTTACACTGTTACTGCTTTCCTCCCTCTGTTTCACTCTCTGGAATGAATCATTTCACTTAAGTCGATTTTTCAGATGACTGAAGCCTAAACTTAAAAATAAATAAATAACAATTCAGAATGGAGATACTTCTGAAACTTATTACCCACTTTCCCTGAACTCTTCAACTCCTCCTATGGAAACGAAGCCTGAGTTGATGAGTCAGCAGCATCCTCGGGAGTAAGGAAGATCGCCCCGCTCACGCCCCGCTGATAACCTCAGGGGCGCCGAGATCCTCATTGCCGCCTGCCCCACACGGAGGAGCCTCACACGGCCGTGCTCTCTGTTCCCTGGGCTAATCTTAATAGCATTTTTATCTTGTTCCTTGCAATCAAGACTTTTAGAAATAATTTTTCAATAATTTGCTGGCCTCCTCTGCCAACTCAGTGCTAATTAACTATATTCACAGTTCAGGGGGAAAATGATAACTAACCTTGAGAGAAGATTTTTTTTTTTTGGTGGAAAATTATTCAACCTTAAAAACAAGTGAAATTCCCAGCCACGCTGCAACCTTGAAAACGTTACATTAAGCAAAATAAACCAGACACAGAAGGACAGTGTCCTGTAATTCCACCTCCCCGAGACCTAGGGTGGTCAAGTTCATAGGGACAGAGCCTGAGGCGGCGGCTCCCTGCGCCTCGCAGGAGGAGGGCGTCAGGGCAACGCAAGGTTCTGGGCGTGAATGAGGGTACAGCTCGACACTGTTCTTGCTGTGACAATGGTTGTGATTTATACAGCACCAACTGTGTCTCAGGCGCTACTCCAGGGGCTTCGCAAGTATTCACTTGTTAATTGTCATGACAGCCCCTGGAGGTAAATACTATTTATATCTCCCTAGCCCACCAGGCTCCTCCCTCCATGGAATTCTCCAGGCAAGAAAACTGGGGTGAGTTGCCATTCCTTTCTCCAGGGGATCTTCCCCACACAGGAATCGAACTCAGGTCTCCTGCGCTGCGAACAGATTCTTCACCGTCTGAGCCACCAGGGAAGCCCCGGATGGCGGTGTGAACGTGCTTATTAGAGCATGGAGTTGTGCACAGAAATGACTAAAATGGTACATTTTAGTACGTATGGTTTATCACTAGATATACACACACACGTACAGATAAGTAACATGTGCGTGTATGTATTTTAAAGCAAACCTCTTAGGAAAGATGGCATGCTTTTATGAGTGAAGGTTGTGACCTTTAAGCTAGCACATGGACTTTATGACATCCCTCTGCCAGGCAGGGGTTGGAGTTACTTCCTCGTTCCTAGTCGGCCTGAGGATAATCAGAACCACCCAAACAGAGGCCTCTGAAGGTGTAGATGGTGTCTGCAGCCCACATGGCCTCTCATGCACGAGCGACACACTGGTGACAAGGGGGTGCTCGCCCGGGCCTCGGGGACACCCGGGCGAATCCCGGGGAACCGGCGCGGAGGGGCCGGGAAGCCCGTCCTGGACACAGACCCCACACCTCCTCTCGTCCTGAGGTCCANCTGAGCCACCAGGGAAGCCCCGGATGGCGGTGTGAACGTGCTTATTAGAGCATGGAGTTGTGCACAGAAATGACTAAAATGGTGCATTTTAGTACGTATGGTTTATCACTAGATATACACACACACGTACAGATAAGTAACATGTGCGTGTATGTATTTTAAAGCAAACCTCTTAGGAAAGATGGCATGCTTTTATGAGTGAAGGGTGTGACCTTTAAGCTAGCACATGGACTTTATGACATCCCTCTGCCAGGCAGGGGTTGGAGTTACTTCCTCGTTCCTAGTCGGCCTGAGGATAATCAGAACCACCCAAACAGAGGCCTCTGAAGGTGTAGACGGTGTCTGCAGCCCACATGGCCTCTCATGCACGAGCGACACACTGGTGACAAGGGGGTGCTCGCCCGGGCCTCGGGGACACCCGGGCGAATCCCGGGGAACCGGCGCGGAGGGGCCGGGAAGCCCGTCCTGGACGCAGACCCCACACCTCCTCTCGTCCTGAGGTCCAGCCACACAACCCCGGGGCCACACCCTTGGTCACGAAGAGAACAAAGATACCAAATGTCCGGAGTCACTNGGAAGCCCGTCCTGGACACAGACCCCACACCTCCTCTCGTCCTGAGGTCCAGCCACACAACCCCGGGGCCACACCCTTGGTCACGAAGAGAACAAAGATACCAAATGTCCGGAGTCACTGGGATGTTTGAGGGTTTGTAAAAGAACAGAGGCAGCCTTTTAAATATCATGCTGCTGGGTTACAGCTTATAAATGAAGCATCTCAGGTTATCTTGGAACAGTATTTTGAAAGCAGTCTGGTCCGTAAGGGAGAGAGGGTGTATCTGGTGGTGCGTTCAGTCTGGCAAGCACAGCGCCCAGGGCTTGGAGGGTCCGGTGCTGAGCTCTGTCTCGCTTGATGAAAGGTCACTATTGTCCCTCTGCCTGAATAATTCGCCTCCTTTTTCGCTTCCTTATGAAGCGTCATGAAGGTCTACTCTGAAAGTTAGCATGTGCTGTGCCTGGGAGAAATGTTTGAAATTTTTTAATTCATATATGCTTTATTAAGCAAACCTCTTATAACAGCTCTTTTTTTTCCCCTCTTGAATTTGATTTATTTCACTCTGCACATGAACCTAAAATTAAATATTCCATCTCTATGTGTTTAATAACACCAAGAGACATGACAACGAGACTGCCGTGGGGGTGAGGGGTGGGGAGAGCTGCGTCAGGGGCCTGGTAAGAGTTTCCTATCTCGCCAGAATTTGGTGTTTTAGTATCTTTTAAGAAAACAGTTTCCTGGCCCAGGCGGACCTCCCTGAGCCCTGAGATCAACACAGCGGCCTGTTCGAATGTTATGCTGGAAACACTGTGCTGTTCTAGGCCAAATGTATCCAGATCACAGGGAGGAGGAGGAGGATGGAAAGAACTCTCTCTTGATGCACCACGGTTGCTGAAGGTGGGTTTGTTTATGAGTAGGATAAAATTTACAGCTAAATATAAAAACAGATACATCGTCATCTTGTAAAGGGTAGTAACATGTCATTCCAACTCTGGACTCTTGGAAAAAACATGAAGGTCATGCCTAAAATAAGAACAGTGAAGGGCCGAGGATCAAACCAGGGGTGAAACCGCAGACCTGTCCCTGTTTTGATGAAGGCATCAGGCAGGCTGCAGTTGGGCAGTGAGATCATTTCTCCTGAACCAGGAAAGCACTGTGGGTTTGTTATTCCAACACACACACACAGACACACACAGACACACACGCCCCACCCCACGCCGGCCCTGGGGAGGGTTTCTGAATCAGGTGTCTGGTCTGGGTATGAAACAATGACCACTGCGTATTTTTCAAAGGCTGTTTAGACAGACTGTTGGAGCCAGAGAGGGGGAGGCAGAGCAGCGCCCCTCTGTGCGCCCCTCTCCAGCTATGAAAGCTTTAAGAGTCCAGAGTGAAAGATGTCACCTCCTAGTTCCTAGAATAAGGACAGCTACCTGGCTTCCTGAAAAGATGCAAAGAAACCAAGGCACAGGCATCCAACTGCTATCCTTCCTAGCTTCCTGTCTAGATTTTAAAGTTTCTCGAGTTTCGGAGGCTGTCAGTCACTGCCTGCACGGCCTCACAAGGACCTGGTTTTGCCTCCTACTAGGCAGTGCCTTGATTCTGCAGAACCGTTTCCTCATCCATAATTCTGCTTCCTACCCTCAGGGGGGAGGTTACTGGGGTTAAATAATCATCTATCCATAAACGTGTTAAACTCAGAGTCTGGCACTTGTGGAGGTCCAATTAATATTAGTTTCCTTCCTTCCTCCTGACTCCCAGTCCGACATGGGGGAATGGAAATGGGTGTGGCAGGATCGGCGGGGGAGCGGGGAAAGCGCTCCAGGCACTGAGCCAAAACCAGTAGGCCCAGGGTTTCCGTGGTGGCCCAGCGGTTAGGGACCCGCTTTCCAATGAAGGGGGTGTGGGTCTGAGTCCTAGCTGGGAAACTGAGATCCCACATGCCATGTGACATGGCCAAAAAATAAAAATAAATTTAAAAGACAGCAGGTCTTCTTCAATCCTGTATTGATCACGGACACCCATTCTGAACTCACGTGCAGGCTGTATTGTATAATATATATATGTATATATAGAGAGAGATTCACTTTAAGGTAGAACACCATGATCTCAGCTGTTAATTCTTAAACAGGCATTCAGGATAAAGAAGATGTGGTACATACCTACATGGAATATTACTCAGCCACTAAAAATAGTGAAAACATGTCATTTGCCACAACATGGACGGGCCTAGGGACTGTCATACTGAGTGAAGTAAGTCAGACAGAGAGGGAGAAACAGCACAGGCCTCCCCTATGCGCACAATGTGAAAAGAAATGCACAAATGAACTTATTCACAACACAGAAACACACTCACAGGCACAGGGCTGCTAGGAGGGAAGGCTGGCTGGAAGGGCAGCTAGGGAGCCTGGCCTCGACATGGGCGCACTGCCGAATGCAGGCGGCCACCAGCAGGGCCTGCCGCGCCGCGGCCTCTGCTCAGGGCGGTGCGGCCGCCTGGACGGCGGGGGGTGGTTGGGGGAGAATGAACACATGTCTATATGGCTGAGCCCCTCTGCCGTCCACCTGAAACTATCCCAACGTTGTTAACTGGCTACACTTCAACACAAAATAAAAAATTTTTAAAAACTGAAAAACCACTCATCCTCCTCGGGGTGAAAAAACAATACTACTGGAAAACTCAGGAATGAATACAAGACATTGCATTCTGCCGTCAGCACTCCTGTGCCCGATCCCCCTGTTTTTGCTTTGCTGTAGCCCAGGGACAGAGGAGCCTGTTGGGCACTGTCTGTGGGGCCACACCGAGTCGGACACCGTGACTGACAGAGTCGGACTGACGTGACGCAGCAGCAGCAGCCTCAGTGTCATACTGTCAGCCGTTTGCCTGTTTGCTGTCCTGCCTTCCCCGCAATGCTGGGTTCACAGAGGAGAGGGAGGCAGTCCCTGGCTGTCGTGATTTCTGTTACAGATCCAGCACTCTCACAATTATCCGTTGAATAAACAATGTTGAACTGAAGTATAATCCACATGCCCCTTAGGAACTCAGGAAATTCTATTGATCAAAGCACCATCATTGTTTCAGTTCAAAAAACCCTTCACTCACCAAATTTATGTTGGTTCCCTAAAGACAGGAGCATGATCTTAAAAGTAAATAAAAACAGACTGCTAGTTAGGTGCCAGCCGGCAGCAATCTTTTACATTCATACACTCCCACTTGCCCCCTGCTGAAAGGGGCTGTCTTCTAGAACCCTCACGTGGAGTTTTAGCAAATTCTCACATTCACTGCGTTACCAACCCCTGAGAAGGTGTTTCAAGGTCAAGTGCACCAGCTCAAGAGCGTCCTGTGGCAAATATGAGATGTCCCTCTGCCGTTAACACAAAACACATCTCAAAATAACCTGAAATGTTGAGACCACATTTTAATTTTCCTGAAAGTGCTTGAGATAAAGAGCAGTAGAGGATACTATTTTCCAAAATCGGATGCACTTGTTTAGGCTTCTATTAAGGGATCCGGTGTCCCTGTGAAAGCAGACTCCGAGAAGCGGCGCAGAGAAGTATCTCCTGGACTCTGAGCCGCGCTGAGCTCCCGCGTCTCTGGACTTACTGGCCTCCTGGAGTTTTGTGAGTCAACGTTTTCTCTTCATGTGTGAATAAACAAATAATAAAAAGGGTGTGGGAGGGAAAGGCCAAGAGAAGTGGGAACAAAACCCCGCGCTGCCTAGAGTTCTGTGAAGATAAAATGGGCCAACAGATTCGAAGCTCCTTTGGAAACTTTAAAATACACCATCAAGGCGAGAGACCACTGTCGTAATATTTTCCCCTGGAAACACAACTCTGCGAAACCTGCCTTTCCTAACTGAATTCTTTCTTCAAATACACCTTTAGTAACTGAGTGTTAATGAAGAATTACCGCATTCTAACAAAAAGATTTACTATTTTTGTGAAATCTAACAAAAAAAGTTTCACTACGGCAGTGTTAATTTAAGAGAATGGGAAATTTTAAAACTACTCGCATAGACCCAGAACACTGACCATGTTCTTGTCAAAGCGACTAGAGGAAAAAGACCACTGGGAATGAAGACACGGGCAACGCTTTGCAGCCTTCAGGCAATCACACACCTTCCTGCAAGCCTCTCCACCCCGGCCCGTCGTGGCTCCCAGCGAGCAGTTCCTTGCGGTCCTCACTGCACGTCAGTCCAGTGCGGCGGCTCCCAGGGTCTGCAGGGGCCCTGGGCCCGCCTCCACCGGTCAGTAACATCACCGGCCTCATTAGCTGACTGGAGCCAGAGTAGTTTTTCTAGAATGAAGCCCTCAGGGAGGTACACTCCAGCCTCACCCGCTTTTTTGGCGCCGGGCAGTCCTGGTTCCCTGAGCAGCACCTGGACCCTCACCCCCTGCCTGTGCTGGGGGCAAGGGCCCCACCCTCACACCAGCCGGGAGCCCCGTCCCGCCCCCCACATGCCCTCCTGCCTCTGCCCTCTGTCCCCGGGCTCTGCCTGCTGGAGGCACTCTGCCCCCCAGCCCAGCCTCCGCAGCGCCTGTCCTGGGAGGACCTCCCAACTCTGATAAACGCCCCGACGGGGGTGCACGTCTTCATCCCAGCACCCCGCCTGGGCTCCTGCAGTTGCTCCACCCCCTAGACTCCAGCTCCCACCTCCCCAAGCTGGCCGACAGCGTGCAGTCAACTCAAAAAAAACCAGTGGGATAAAGGGATAGCCCATCCCTTGCCCTGTCTGCTTCAGCTGTGGGCTCACACATGCACTCTTACCGGAAAGCACAGACAGGCAAGTGGGCCCACTCTAACATGAATGAGGACGTCCGTTTCAACTTCACGATGAGCGAAACAGGTGGAGACGCTTGAAGGAAGAGTCAAGTGTCTCAACTTGTACTAAATTTCCCCAAAGTCTCCACATTTGCAAACCACTAATTTACTCACTGGCCATGCCCTTTCAATAGTCCCTACAAAAGATGTTTTCAGATTTCATGTGACGTGTACTTTCATCAGTTAATTTTTAATTGAGCCAAATATTAAATGCTCACATTAACCAGACAAAGCGTCTTGAGCTGCTGATTCACAGTGACAGCTTGTGTTATTCTCACACACAGGCCAAGCATGAAAGAGCAAACTAATAACCCCTAAGTACATTCTCCAAGTATCATCTATGGGAAAGAAGACTACATTCAAAGGAGATTTGTGCAACGGCTGTCACTATCCCCCCGGAGCTGCAAGCCGTTACAGTGAGCGGAAGCTCATTTTCCCACGGGCCGGAGGCGCTCAGACCCCACTGTCACCGCACGGACTCATTAAGAGGCAATCTGGCAGCAGCTGAGGGGACAGACACTCTGGAGAACCGGCCAATTATCTGGGTGTCCTTTATCATCTGAAGTTTCTGAACTCACCCACAGATAAGCCCATGACGAGGGCCTGGCAGTGGGGCCCTAAAGCACAGAAATGAGAGGGGAGAGGGGAGATGGGGGAGCGTTCGCCTGTGGCTTCATTCAGGGGGCAGGTCTGTGAGCTGACACGCCCTCTTTTGCAAAGGCCCCAAAGCACAGTCAAGCTTCATCACAAGTAAACAAATCACATGCTCCTTCTCCAGCAGATGACAGATGATAAGCAACGATGCTTCTGAGTCTGCTTCATGCCAAGGAACGAGGATTCTGAACATGCAAATTCCACCAGTTCTTAGAAACCACAGAGAGGCTGTGATGTCTGCCTCACCCATACCAGAGAGCCGAGCCCCAGGCTGCCAGGCCCGGGGGCTGCTCCCTGCCACCCTCGGCGGTCTTCCTGGTGGGCAGCGTCTGGGGAAATGCTTCCCCAGCATCAGGTCGTGGGGTGCCACGAAGCCCGGGTGCTCTCTCCCCTGGCAGCCCTGAGCTGCACTGCCTCCCACCTTCCATTGGCTGCTTGTTTTCAGCGGCAAAGAACATGGGGACCACTCACCCTTGTGACTTTTATGCTATGGCTCTTTCATACTTGCGCTACAGCGTTGATAAGAAAGGAGAAACCACTCTGTCCCCACCGTGAGAACCACGCAGGAGTCCTCTTTCTTAAACGGTAAGAAATGAAAACAGTCCTAGACGTCAAGACTGCCCCGGCTCTGCGACATGGAGCAGCGTAACTGGGAGCAGCTGTGCGTACGCTGCCCTAGGCTCAGATGGCAGAGAGCCCGCCTGCAGCGCAGGAGACCTGGGCTCTATCCCTGGGTCGGGAAGGTACCCTGGAGAAGGGCATGGCAGCCT
Organism: Raphicerus campestris; assembly: GCA_006410735.1. Classification (NCBI taxonomy): domain Eukaryota; kingdom Metazoa; phylum Chordata; class Mammalia; order Artiodactyla; family Bovidae; genus Raphicerus; species Raphicerus campestris. The sequence continues at coordinate 142,146 of SJYW01036645.1, forward strand.
ACTCCTGTCTTCTTGCCTGGAGAATCCCCAAGGACAGAGCAGCCTGCCGGGTGACCGTCCGTGGGGTCACAGAGTCGGACACAACTGAGTGACTTACACGTGCGCAGATATGCAGGCATCAGCCTGTATTCTTTGTATAAACAGATACAATGAGGCAACTGAAGGGCTAGTCTCTAACCCTAGCATTAAGGACTTTTATGAAAGTTGAATGTTTAATAGAAAGCAAAATCTAGAAGATTTCTTTTCAGGTGTGAATGACATACTTTTTCAATTCCATGATGGGCGAAATTAAAACACTCAGGCATTTTTCTTCATTTGCTGCTACTAAACCTCAGCAGATCCGTGGGACGGGACAGTGGGAACGCATTTGCTGTTGTTGTTCAGCTGCTAAGTCGTGTCCGACTCTGTGACACCACAGACTGCAGCGTGCTAGGCTCCCCTGTCCCTCACCATCTCCTGGAGCTGGCTCGAATCCATGTCCATTGAGTCAGTGATGGCATCCAGCCATCTCACCCTCTGCCACCTCCTTCCCCTCCTGCCTTCAATCTTTCCCAGAATCACGGTCTTTCCCAGTGAGTTGGCTCCTCTCATCAGGTGAGCAAAGTACTGGAGCTTCAGTGTCAGAACCAAGCGAACACAATCACCCCTCTAATGGGACACCGTGGCGTGGGACGCACGTGCTTATATAACAGGTGGACAGTAGTCGTGAGGGTGAGTTTGATGTTCAAAGCCCCTCTATCCCACTTCCCTGCTCGTCCAGTGGATGAGAATCCGACGGCCAGGGCGGGGACACCACTTCGATCCCTGGTCCGGGAAGATCGCAGAGGCCGCGGAGCAGGCCCAGCATCGGAGCGCCAACAACTGCTGAGCCCGTGCTCCGGAGCCTGGGAACCACACGACGGGAGGCCGCTGCCAGGAGAAGCCCCAGCACCACCACAGAAGCAGCCCGTGGGTGCCACTAGAGAAAAGCCTGCACGAAGCAACACAGACCCAACGGAGCCAAAAATAAAATAAATAGAAATCATATTAAAAAACGGCCTCCGTCACCATCCACTTATTCAATCAACAGTCATTGTGTGCAGCTATTATCTGCTACGTGGGAGCAGCTTAAATGTGAAAGGAGGACGATTTCTTTTCTCGTTTTTTTTTTNCAGGCCAAGCATGAAAGAGCAAACTAATAACCCCTAAGTACATTCTCCAAGTATCATCTATGGGAAAGAAGACTACATTCAAAGGAGATTTGTGCAACGGCTGTCACTATCCCCCCGGAGCTGCAAGCCGTTACAGTGAGCGGAAGCTCATTTTCCCACGGACCGGAGGAGCTCAGACCCCACTGTCACCGCACGGACTCATTAAGAGGCAATCTGGCAGCAGCTGAGGGGACAGACACTCTGGAGAACCGGCCAATTATCTGGGTGTCCTTTATCATCTGAAGTTTCTGAACTCACCCACAGATAAGCCCATGACGAGGGCCTGGCAGTGGGGCCCTAAAGCACAGAAATGAGAGGGGAGAGGGGAGATGGGGGAGCGTTCGCCTGTGGCTTCATTCAGGGGGCAGGTCTGTGAGCTGACACGCCCTCTTTTGCAAAGGCCCCAAAGCACAGTCAAGCTTCATCACAAGTAAACAAATCACATGCTCCTTCTCCAGCAGATGACAGATGATAAGCAACGATGCTTCTGAGTCTGCTTCATGCCAAGGAACGAGGATTCTGAACATGCAAATTCCACCAGTTCTTAGAAACCACAGAGAGGCTGTGATGTCTGCCTCACCCATACCAGAGAGCCGAGCCCCAGGCTGCCAGGCCCGGGGGCTGCTCCCTGCCACCCTCGGCGGTCTTCCTGGTGGGCAGCGTCTGGGGAAATGCTTCCCCAGCATCAGGTCGTGGGGTGCCACGAAGCCCGGGTGCTCTCTCCCCTGGCAGCCCTGAGCTGCACTGCCTCCCACCTTCCATTGGCTGCTTGTTTTCAGCGGCAAAGAACATGGGGACCACTCACCCTTGTGACTTTTATGCTATGGCTCTTTCATACTTGCGCTACAGCGTTGATAAGAAAGGAGAAACCACTCTGTCCCCACCGTGAGAACCACGCAGGAGTCCTCTTTCTTAAACGGTAAGAAATGAAAACAGTCCTAGACGTCAAGACTGCCCCGGCTCTGCGACATGGAGCAGCGTAACTGGGAGCAGCTGTGCGTACGCTGCCCTAGGCTCAGATGGCAGAGAGCCCGCCTGCAGCGCAGGAGACCTGGGCTCTATCCCTGGGTCGGGAAGGTACCCTGGAGAAGGGCATGGCAGCCTACTCCTGTCTTCTTGCCTGGAGAATCCCCAAGGACAGAGCAGCCTGCCGGGTGACCGTCCGTGGGGTCACAGAGTCGGACACAACTGAGTGACTTACACGTGCGCAGATATGCAGGCATCAGCCTGTATTCTTTGTATAAACAGATACAATGAGGCAACTGAAGGGCTAGTCTCTAACCCTAGCATTAAGGACTTTTATGAAAGTTGAATGTTTAATAGAAAGCAAAATCTAGAAGATTTCTTTTCAGGTGTGAATGACATACTTTTTCAATTCCATGATGGGCGAAATTAAAACACTCAGGCATTTTTCTTCATTTGCTGCTACTAAACCTCAGCAGATCCGTGGGACGGGACAGTGGGAACGCATTTGCTGTTGTTGTTCAGCTGCTAAGTCGTGTCCGACTCTGTGACACCACAGACTGCAGCGTGCTAGGCTCCCCTGTCCCTCACCATCTCCTGGAGCTGGCTCGAATCCATGTCCATTGAGTCAGTGATGGCATCCAGCCATCTCACCCTCTGCCACCTCCTTCCCCTCCTGCCTTCAATCTTTCCCAGAATCACGGTCTTTCCCAGTGAGTTGGCTCCTCTCATCAGGTGAGCAAAGTACTGGAGCTTCAGTGTCAGAACCAAGCGAACACAATCACCCCTCTAATGGGACACCGTGGCGTGGGACGCACGTGCTTATATAACAGGTGGACAGTAGTCGTGAGGGTGAGTTTGATGTTCAAAGCCCCTCTATCCCACTTCCCTGCTCGTCCAGTGGATGAGAATCCGACGGCCAGGGCGGGGACACCACTTCGATCCCTGGTCCGGGAAGATCGCAGAGGCCGCGGAGCAGGCCCAGCATCGGAGCGCCAACAACTGCTGAGCCCGTGCTCCGGAGCCTGGGAACCACACGACGGGAGGCCGCTGCCAGGAGAAGCCCCAGCACCACCACAGAAGCAGCCCGTGGGTGCCACTAGAGAAAAGCCTGCACGAAGCAACACAGACCCAACGGAGCCAAAAATAAAATAAATAGAAATCATATTAAAAAACGGCCTCCGTCACCATCCACTTATTCAATCAACAGTCATTGTGTGCAGCTATTATCTGCTATGTGGGAGCAGCTTAAATGTGAAAGGAGGACGATTTCTTTTCTCGTTTTTTTTTTGGCGGGGGAGCTGTGGTGTGAGGCATATGGGATCTTAGCTCCCCAACCAGGGACTGAATCTATGCGCCCGGCACTGGCAGCTCAGAGTCTTAACCCTAGACCGCCGGGCAAGTCCCAGAACTGTTTTACTAAGTGAGAAAGTGCCAGTGAAGGAGAGCACCTTGACTGTGTGAGATCCCTACAAAGGGAGGCTGCCATGGGGATGCTGGAACAACACGAATCTGACTGAAAGTGAATTATCTTTTGAGCAGACAAACCAGTAGTGGAGAGACAAGCTCTGAAGAGCAAGCTTCGAGGTAAACTCCCCCATTCAACCGGCAGACGCCTACAGAGGACTCTGGCGGGACGGTGGTGCGGAGGCAGCAGTAATGAGAGACAGCAGAGCCAGCAGAGAGGCCAGGACCGCGCTGGGCAACGAGGAAGCGGACGGGCGGTCGCCGGGCCCCGGGAAAAGGCAGGGCGGACTCCAGCCTCAGCGCCTCTCTCGAGCTCCAGAGCCTGAAGACCAGCTGCCCTGGGCCATTCCCACCTGGGCATCCTCTTGGCGGGGAGCAGGGGGACTCCCAGGTGGCTCGGTGATGAATCCGCCTGCAGTGCAGGAGACAGAGGTTGGATCCCTGTGTCGGGAAGATTCCCTGGAGGAGGGAATGGCCACCCACTCCAGTGTTCTTGCTGAAGAATCCCATGGACAGAGAGGCCTGGTGGGCTGTAGGCCATGGGATCACAAAGAGTCGGACACGACTGAGCAATGACAATTCTATTAGGAGCTCAAGTTGAAACTGTCCAAAATTAATTCCATCACGTTTATCCCACCGAACAGTCATGCTGCTTATCACTCCTTGCTCCCGTGAGGACCACATCCTTCTGGGAAACAGCCTGGGCTTGGACTCGCGCCTCCGCTTTCTCCCCTGCGTCCCTCCTCACGTTTGGTCCGTTCAGTCCCCTGGGTCCCCGCTCCTGCAGCCACCGCGATGCAGGCCTCCCATCTGGCTCCCACTGTCCAGCCTCAGCCACTGTCATGCTCCTCAAGCCCATACATCCTGCCTTGACTCAGAACGCTTTCAATAATCCTTTTAACATCTACCAAGTTAAACACAAACAGGACCAGTCTTACCTCACCAGGGCTCTCCACGCCCCAGGCCAGTCAGACTCTTCTCAACCCCCCAGTGACGCCGCAAGCATTCCCACCTGTCCGGTCTCCTCCAGCTCAGCTACTCGCCCGCCCTGCCCTGTGTCTCCTACCCATCATCTCCTGCATGCCACTCAGCCAGAGCCCCTCTGGCTGGACCGGATCGCGTCCACTGAAGTGTGTCAAGGATTACAGCAATTTACACAGCACTTATCTTAGTCTCACTACTGGTCAGAGAGTTCCTTAGATGCAAAGGTTATCTTCCACATCTTTATTCAAGTGAAACACCCAGCATAGAGTTTTGCACATAGTAAGCCCTCAATAAATTTTTTTCAATGGAAATAGGCAGTGTCCGTGCCCTACACAATAGCAGGATCTTTAAAACCCTTCCGTTCCCATCACTGCCTGTTGCTAGGAACTCCTCATGGTTACGATTTGCAAACAATTGCTCGTTTTCCTTGATTAAGACTTCTTCACATCATTTTTCTCCTGTTGTCGCTTAAATAGTAAGTGACTCTGCCTTATTATATTTACAGTTTTGTTAGAAAATAGCTTCAAACCACCTGTAAAAATGTTCAGTGTTAAAAAGAGAGAGGTCAAGAAAGACAATCCTGGCAGGAATTCATAAACAAAGTGGGAGGAGCCAGTCCTGAAGTTTGACTTAGAGGTGTCAACAAACATCCTTTATAGAGCTTTTCCCTCCAGAGATGAAATATCAACATCTAAATATGATGATATAATGATGCAGTTAATTTTATTCCTATGCTAACTGTAAGGAGGCACTGGCCTAAGGGGACTGAGCACTTATCCCATGTATTCTTCGAAAATTCTGTGTATATGTATATTCTATGTATATGAACATTCATGTATACGAATCACCTTTAAAACAGAATTTTCAAAGAGTATATGGGATAAGTGCTTAGTCCCCTTAGGTCATGACATTCATTGTGCTGAAAGCAGAAGAAATCTGAGGTTTGGTGAAGATTTGGGAAAAGTCACAAGAAGACAGCCTGCAATGCTGATGGCTGGTCTGGCACTGCAAGCAGTAGAAGCCAGCAGCTCTCCACATTCTTCTGCAGCTTAAGAAAAGACAGTTTAAAAATACAGTAACTGGGACTGTCACAATAAAGATATATTGTTCTCAGTGGCAAAATCTCCCTTGGAAAATTTAAGCTTCACTTGATACAGTGGGTCCTTGGGTTGGTTTTAGGAGAAATTTCAGCTTCACTTGATACCACGGATCCTTGGGTTGGTTTTAGGAGAAATTTCAGCTTCACTTGATACCACAAGTCCTTGGGTCGGTTTTAGGACCCAGGAATAGGGGGCTGAGGGGGTTGGTCATAAGCTGGCTCATTATGCTGAAGCTCCAGAGCACAGATGAGCTGATTATTAACTGAAAACGGAATGTGGCTCGATCTCTGAAATTCTGAAAGGCAAAACAAGGATCAGAATGGAAGTATCAGGGAACTTTCTCATAGAACCTGGTCCATCGCCCGAGAAAATCAGCCAAGTAGCCCTTAGTATGTTTGTAACTGCTACCAATGGCCACGCCAGCATGGCAGGGAGATTCCCTTTCTAACATGCGTAAGAGGGCGTTTGGGGAAGTAGTCTTCAGTATAAGCTATTTTAGCTGCGTTGAGTTAGTAAAACTTCATCTCAGGCTAGAGTATCAGCCTCACTCTAGTCTCCCACTGCAGAGATCAGAGCCAGTGGACTCTTCCAGCAGATCCTATCTTTTTCCTGCACAGCATTGGAATTTATGGTCTCTGGAGGGAAAGCCATCATATCTGATCACAGAATTTTTCCTTGCCTGGCTGCTTGTGGTGAGAATGCAGATGGGGTTCAGATATTCCAGCCTGGACAGAGCCTTTCCTGCCCCTCTCCCTTGCTACCCAGACACAGGGCTCCTTCCTTCAGGTGAGCCCACCCTTCACGTGCTAGAGGCTCATGAGGAGCCAACCTTGCAGGGCCCCTGCGCTGGGATGATGGGCAGGTAGGGGTCAGTGATGGAGGTTGGAGGGGGAGGTCCTGATGAGAAAGGCCACATGGCTCCGGAGAGAGAAACAAACACCCCGTCATCGTGCTCATGGAAAGACAGCTGGGTTTATCTTTTGTCTGGCAAATAAAGAGCAGAGAAATCATGTTGGCACTACAGAATCGAGCAGATCAGAACAAGCAGCAATCTACAAAAATACTTTTAGAAACGAAAACGGCTTTGTCGTGATTTTGAAAGTTTTACAACCTTCATTAAAGAAAGAGGACCACGAATAAAAGATGTTAGATGGTAAACACCTGCTCTTCAGGAACACGAATGTCACAGTGGACTAGGAATTTCTGTATGTAGAGTTTTGGAAGAGAAGCCTCTTAACAAACAGAAATAGGACTAGAATCTAAAACCAAGACAAAACAAAAGCTTTTATTTTCATCTCTCCCCTGTTTTGGTTCAAATCGACTCTGACCTTTCTGCATATCAGAACGATTTAAGAAAGATAGTTCTTCAAATTAATCTATTCTAACCATCTTCATCAGAGCTTGATTGTGTCTTATTGAAAAAGAATTAATGAAATACTTAAACTGCAGACAAGTATTTATTAAGTCTTCGTAATATGTATAAACAGTACCTAATGGGTAAATATTTAACAAGGGAACTCCCCTTGCCTTTCAGTTCTCTTAAGCACATGTCTGTGTAACACAGTGTTTTTTGAAATTATCTATATTCCTCTCCTAGTTAAATCAGGCCTAAAGCACACATGAATAGCCATATGGTTAGAAATAACTTTTTCAGACAAATACTGAAGTGTATGCAGAATGACACACACTCAGCTTTTTTTCCTCCCCTCTAAATCTGAGAGTTTAGAATCATCTCATTGGGCTGGGTGGCAACAGAATTCATGACATCTCCAGCCCCGGCCTGTGACAGCATCCAGGGCAGGGAGAACACCCTCCTCCTTGGACCCTGACCTGCCCCAGGACCAGGCACGGAGGGGACTCAGCCTGACTTGCCCCAGGACCGGGCACGGAGGGGACGTGCAGTCGGGTCTGCTGAATAGCCATCCCCATCCTTGGCTAACTTTCATCCTTAATCCTGTTTCAACCTCACGCACTCACTTGGTTTGAATAAAACCAAGAGGGATGAAAGAAGAGCCCTGTGCTGGACTCACTTCTCCAAGTGGTCCCCTGGATGAAGCTGGGGGAAGGGGACCAGCATGCGAGGTTACCGCCATACCTGAGTCAGGCGCTATTAGATGACTTTAAAAAGGTTTAACAGAACCTTTGAACCTCAGACACAATATATCTCTGGGGGTAAAAAAACCTTTTCACTCGCACACTACAAAGAGAGTGTTGTTTTTCTGCACAAATGCTGCGCTACTGCTGAAATCCTGCTCCTGCGAAGACACGACGGATGACCTCAGAAATGGGCGTGGGGGTGTGCTGAGCGGGAGAGGTCGCTATTAATGCACACAGCATCCACACACCTGCCTCATGAGTGGGTTTATCAGCCTCCAAAACGCTGACTAGGACTGGGAGGAAAGATAAACTGTAAGAGTTTGGCTTAAAAAAATGTGGCTTTCTGCTACCTGGTGTACTATGTGGCCTGATGACATTTAGCGACTCTGAAATGTACCAGTTCAGCCAAGGATTGCTAAAAAGATCAATCTGTTCTCACTGGAAAGCACAGCTAAAAGTAACAGGTCGCACAGAAGAAAGCGATGCTTTCAACTGACATTAAACAGCAACAAAGGCCCTAAAACAGAAAAGAGAACCGAGCGAGCTGTCGAGCTTTACAGAAGTCCCAAATGGGATTGCTCAATAGCACGTGACTGCAAGTCTAGGGGCCATAATATATCTTTCCTCTACAAAACAAATTATTGAAAGGGGTCATATGATTCTTCACAGGCAGAAAGATGCACTTTCCCAAGGAAAGTTCATCATTAAATATATTATTTAAGACTGGATCATCTTCGGGCTATTTTTAATCCTATCATTTTGCTGCCAAAATTGGCCTTAAGCAGCTAATGCTCAACCACTAGAAAAACGATGTTTTCTCATGTACTTTGTGCACTGGCCTGAGAACGGTCTTGCTTTCCAGTTAATCAAATGTTTGGGTGGGTGTGGACTGTGTACAGAAAAGAGAAACTGCTCGCTGACCAGCTAATAAAAAGGAAGCTAACCCCACTGGATGCGGAGAAGTAAGTTCCTGTCTTCCTAAACCACAGAGACCTAAACACACAGAAAAAGCTGCCCCATGTCTCAGCAGGAGCCAGTCGCCCACTGAAGCACCTTTTCCTTGCAGCTGCCAGACGTCTCCCGCTCTCCTCAGGCATGAAGCAAAATGCTGTCACGCTTCAGTTCACCATCAACTTGCCGACATCTCAGCCCTGTGCTTGCAAAAGCCACCTTGGCCGTGAAGTGGTCCCAGGGCCCCTAAACTCATCTACAGAAATTTGAACTGAGTTACAAGGGGATAAAGCAATAGTGAATGGAGCCATGAAGAGTGACGCTTCCTGTCTGTAACTGGAGGAGAAGGCTATCTCGCTTTAACGGGGTCGCCAGTGCCAATACACGCTGTCCTGGGCTCAGCCGCTTCAGTCGTGTCCAACTCTCTTCAACCCTAAGGACTGGACCCGCCAGGACTGGAGTGGGTCGCTGTGCCCTCCTCCAGGGGATCTTCCTGACTCAGGGACGGAACCCTTGTCTCCTGCATTGCAGAGAATTCTTCACCGCTGAGCCACGAGGAAGGCCCACCACTTGTATAGTTACCACGGAAAACATCCTTGAGAGGTCAGAGCTTCTGATCATCCTGCTCCTGTCTCTAGAGCATTCCAGCCTCTCTCCTCCAAAGCTCAGACCGCTCTCCTCCAAGGCTCTAGCAGATACCTGCGATGTGCCTGGCATTCTAGGTAACACCACGGAGCCCAGGAGGCCGCTGGAAGGGCACGCTGCAGGACCCCTCCGGACTCTCATTTTTCCTAAAAGACATCACGGGAGTCAGTGGTCGGTGATGGTAGCCGGCACCTCTAACCCCGCTGTGCACCCCAACACCTGCAGACGTGCGAACCACAGGCTCTGACTCAGAGGTTCTGGGTGGGACCTGAGGCGCTGCTCCTCCAAGACGCTCCCAGGGGAGGCCCGCGAGCCCGCACACGTGGAGAGGCGGGTCTCGGACGCTTCCTAGAACCACTGCCGGCTCGCCGCTCCGCTATCCTGCCTCCCTCTGGATGCTTTATTCAGACTCAGGGATAAAGCCCCGGTCCACTCCACAGCCCGTTTCTTCCTCAGTGTTTGTGTGACGTGCGGACCTCTGAGACCGTCTGTCAGACACTGACCATACAAGGCCCGCTTTCTGCCGCTTATGGAGCACGGGATGCAACCGCTCCCCTCAGCCTCAGAAGCAGCAGCAGCAAAGAGCAAGTGCGACCGCGAGTCTAAAGCCCCAGGAGAGCAGACGCAGCAGACGGGCCGACCCGCTGAGTCCTGCAGGCAGGGCGAGCGACTGGCCAGCGGAAGAGAACGCGCCAGCTCCCCTCTGAAACTTGCCCATCCTCACCGAGTCCTTTACACCATACCACGACGTGTATTATGAGAGAAGCAGCTCTGATTGGTGCAAATTGGGAGGAAAATCTGTCTGGATGCCAAACGCTCAAAATAAAAATTTAGGCTCATACTGCATCTTTGGAAAGGACATGTAAATCAGTCTCCCAAATACACTTCTCAAATGACACTACTTTTATTATCCCAGAGTGCCCGTTCATGATGGCATCTCCTCACGCTTTTTCCTGCCAGTCCTTTGTCTTCCTGTTTAGCCATCCATCTCTACGCTGGCCTGAATGCCCCACATTTCATCATCAGCAACTTGGGCTTCTATATGATTTATTTTTACTATAAGAGGTTTTGTCAAGAAAAAGTTGACCATGTTCTATGGTACGTCATTGTGGTTTGGCATCATAAAATGCAGCCCCTACATTTATCAACCTCAGATACCTGTTGACCACAAAGACAGGCTCTACTAAGAAAATTCTATTTTGAAAGGAGGAAAGAGCGGGCCTTCACTTAAAAACAAAATTCAGTGGTATGAGATGTTAATGTACCACAACTTTACAGCAAAGATCAAGCTTACATCTTAATTTCGATCATAAACATATGTCTCCAGTTCCCATCTTTTTATTGAATTACTTGACACATGGCAGTTACCACCTTGGCTTTCTTTCAACTAGAAAGAAAGAAACATTTTTTTAATATTTTTTCACAAAGGTTAGGTAATAGTCAAACTGTTCAGTTACTTTTACTTTGGTCTCAAAGTAAAAGTAACTGCTGGTCCTTTTTGTGTCTGGAAGTCCCTACCTGTTTGGTTCTAGTGGTTACAAACAAAACCGCCTACTTAATCAAACATTTATCAAAAATATTCCTTACACCTTCTACAGAACTCTTTCAGAATTACTAAAGATCTGATAATATGGGATCTCAAAGAAACAACTCACGAAAAGCATTCATTGATAAATCTTAGAGATTGAATGCGGGTTCTCCCTTCTCAGCACTAACCGGTGGCATCAGCGTTCTGTCAGCTTTGGTCACGGAGGGTCAGGTGCCCATGTCAGTCATCTACTTTTTTTGGACTTTTCTCTTTCCAGCCCCCTCACACGAGCACACTTTAAGCTGTATAAAATATGTAATGTGCTTCCTGAAATCGAACCCACGTGTAGCGCCTTCTAAGGATTTTGCTCCTGTTAGGTCCTGTCCTGGAGACTATAGGAAGGAAGCACTGAGGCATCCTTTTTCAAAGATAGCTCTTCAGATTAAAACAGAAAGTCTGCAAAACACGTGAACCAGTTACTCCTCTTTCACTTTTTCATAAATTAATCATTTCAGATATGAAGCATAGATGTCAATGACACTTCTTCAGTCTTATGAGCTGTACTCCTCCCCCAAAGAATCACGCTCACAAAAAGAGCTTTATGGTGACATGACGGAGGCTCTGTCTAGCACAACAGTACCAGGAAAAAAAAGCAGCTCACAGATGTTCTTCAAAAATACAAGCATCAATCACTTCAACTAAAGTCACAGCATGAGAATCCACAGCTAAGAAGCAATTCTTCTATCTTTATACAGATACTCTGGACGCAAGTTTGCCCAGCAGAGGATCCCACCAAACGATGTGCATTGTAGGTTAGGATGGAAAATAAAATACACTAAAAAATTCCGGTAAAATTCTAAATCATACATAAGTTATAGAAATAGAACACACGGTAGGAGGCCAATGCGAAATCTGTCAGTGATGAAACCAACACCCGTAGCCCAGGGTTCCTCAAGACACAGGGTCATGCCCACTGTGAACGTGGCACACATTGGAGGTCAGTGTCACTGGACTCTGGAAGCCAACTCACCTCTTCACAGTCACCCAAGTTTTCTAGGGAAAGGGGCTACACTGGCTTTCCTCTGGGCAGATGCTACCAAGTGAGTCAGAGAAGGCAGGCCCCTGGACTTCTAGAGGAGTCTGCTCTTCTAACCCAGTGGTTTTCAAATTTTAGGACAAAGCAGAACCCCCCGGGGGAGCTTATTTCTGATGCAGACAGTCAGGACTCAGCCTGGCATCCAGTTTATGAGCTGTCCCGGAAATGCTCCTTTTCAATAAGCTACTCCACCAGGTACCGTGATCATGGGGATCCCTGGACTCTCTGTTTCAGAAACCTTGAAGGGATGCCCTTTATCCCCAAATTCTACTGAGCAACAAAGGCTGGATCTTTGGACCTCAGTGACTGGCGCAAGGGGAGCAATGTCTCCGGGCAAGGAGTGGTCGCGGTAGGGCTGGCAGGGAGAGCTCTCTGCAGGGGAAGAGAAAGGGAGGCCACGCACCTGGCTCTCCGCCACCGGCCTGCCCTTGACCCTGGGCCCAGCCGCACCGCCACTCGGGCGCGCTGGGACGCGAGGCTCCCGCGCTGGCCCACACCCAGACAGCACCTACCCAGCCTCCGTTGTCCTGGATCCAGGCGTGCAGGTGCCGGTTCAGGTACTCGGTCATCCACAGGGCGATGCTGTCCACGAGGGGCGACATCTCCCGGTTGACGCTCTCCACACACATGACCCCTCCGAACTCGAAGAAGGCCACGATGCGCCCCCAGTTCACCCCGTCCCTGAAGAGCTCCTCCACCACCGTGGCGAAGCGTCCCCTCGCGGTGAAGGGCGTCAGGTGCAGCTGGCTGGACATCTCGGCGAAGTCGCGGCGGTAGCGCCGAGAGAAGTCATCGCCGGCCTGGCGCAGGGTCAGGTGGACCACAGGTGGCACCGGGCTGGGCGCAGGCCCGGCGGCGGCGGCCGGGGGCGGTGGCGGGGAGGTCCTGGAGGGCGCGGGCGTGCGGCCCGGCTGGGAGGACAGGATGCCCGGCGCGGGGGCGGCCCCGGGGGGCGCGGCGCCCGCGGCTCCGGCATCCCACTCGTAGCCCCGCTGCGACAGCTTGTAGTGGATGTACTTCATCACGATCTCTCGGTTATCGTAGCCTGTTCCCCCCGCGTGCGCCATCCTTCCGCCGAGGAAGGGCAGCCAGCTCCCCAGAGCACCTCTCGCCCCCCGCTGCCCGCCCCAAGGCCCCGCAAATGGGGTGAAGAGTTATAATCCAGCTATCTCATTGGATGTGCTTTGCATTCCTGGATGAGGGGGTGTCTTCAATCACGCGGAACACTTGATTCTGGTGTTTCCCTCTTGGCATGAGATGCTGGAAATTTTTATTTACATTCCTTTCGGATCTTTATTTCATGAGGCACATTATTAATTACTGTTAATATCAGTCTACCTCCTCCGTGATGCTGAAAGGTTAAAAAAACTATTCAGTCAAAATCAGGTGCGTCCCCTCTGTACGCAGGCTGAAAGCAGGGCACACACTGCAAGCTACACGCTGAGAATATACTACACTGCCTGGAAATTAAACTTATCCAGGGCACTTACAGTGAAAATCGCAAGGTTCCCACTGACAGTTACAGTAAACCAGTTTCCTGTGCAAAGAACTTACTTGTATTTTTTAAGGACAGCATGATCCTCTGTGAAGTTTCCTTTTTGTGAAAACAAATGAAAAGGCAAAAAGATTCCATCAATCTTTAGAACTCTCCAGTTAGAGCTGCTCTGAAAACTTCCAAATGAATCAGGAGTTGGGGGAGGGGGTGCAAAAAATTAGGAGAATTTCCAGTTTGATTCCTAGACTTCTTTCACAGAAATGTCAATCTGTAGGAATCCCAACCGGAGTCTCAAGAGCACGAGCAAACGGAAGGCAGCGGCGGCGGCGGATGAATTACCATTTCTCAGTCGGTATTTGCAGAAGTCCTGTGATTTTCCCCTTCTCGGCAATTTTCACGCGCGCACACACGCGCGGGCACACACATGGATCTGTATCCGCGGGGCCGCCTCACGCCTCCCCGGGGAGAGAACACCGGGCCGGAGCCGGCGGGCGAGCCGCGGACGCGGGCGGGGATCCTCTCCGGATCAAACTCCGAACGGCCAATGCATTTTCCGAAGAGCTGCCGACAGACGCAGGCTGGCCGCGCCGGCCCCGCGGTGCCGAGCGCGAGGAGCCCGCGCTGTGTGTGGTGCCGCGAGGGTGGGAGGCGGCGCTGGCGGGGGAGGGCTTTATTTTTTTTCCCCCTCTTTTCCTAAAAAGGGATGACTGCTACGAAGTTCTCCCCCCCGGACCCCTCTTCCGCTGCACCCCACCGGCGCACCCCGCCTCCGGGCCGCGCACCCTCTCCCCGCCCCCGCGCCGCGCGCTCCGGCCGAGGACGCCGCCCGGGGGGGCCCGGCGCCCGCACCTTCGCGGCGG
>SJYW01036645.1:159101-189963 GCA_006410735.1 Raphicerus campestris
GGGGGAACCCCGAGAAAACCGGCGCCGGGACCGCTGGGCCCCTTTCTGGCCGCGGGCGCGCGCGTGGCGTGAGCGCGCGTCCGCACCCCGGCGTCCACCCTCGGCCGATGCTGACCCCGAGCAGGGGCTTCGGCGCCGGCCTCCGAGAGGAGAGGCCCCGCCGCGCGCGCCTCCGCGAGGGAAGCCGCGAGCCCCGCGCTTCCTCCCAGCTGCTTCCTGGCTGTCCGCGCAGAGCGCGCGCTTCGGAGACCCCACCCGGGCCCGGGCTGGAGCGGCTCCGGGGCTCGCGGACGGAGGGCCCGGGCGGCCGGGCGCTGTGCGGTGCGCGAGGTGGCGGAGGGCTCTGCGACCCTAGGGACTGCGGCCCGCCGGCTCCCCTGTCCATGGCATTCTCCGGGCAACTAGACTGTCCCTTCTCCAGGGGATCTCCCTGACCCAGGGATCGAACCCAGCTCTCCTGCATTGCAGGCAAATTATTTTTTCCTCGCTCCCAACCATTTCGGCCCTGGGTTAGGAGCCCCGGGGGCTACGGGGCAATTTCAGGCCCGCAGCCCCGCAGTCAGGGCGGGTGGCTTTCTAAAGGCCTCCGCGGGCGTCCAGCACTCACTTCTAGACCTCCGCACCTTCTCAAGTATCCACCAACCTATATATACACATATGTGTACACAGTTTTAATATTTTTATACACATTCATATATATTTTTTATATACGTAAACATTTTTAAAAATTCATCAGTACAAATGGCCTCCAGACAAAAAGCACAGAGGGCAGACAGGTTGCATGTGCTTATTTTTAGGGGGGGGGGGATGTTTACTAATAGCATGGCGGCTTAATTAATTGGGCTTCCCTGGTGGCTCAGACGGTAAAGAATCTGCCTGCAACGCAGAGAGACCAGGGTTCCATCCCTGGGTCAGGTAGATCCCATGGAAAAGGGAAGGGTTACCCACTCCAGTATTCTTGCCTAGAGAACTCCACGGACAGAGGGGCCCCTGCGGTGGGCTGCAGAGTCTCAGAGTGATGAGCACCTGATCGGGCTCAAATGAGACTTGCCGGGAGCCTCCTGTGTGGGCTTAGGAGTGCGAGGGCCGACCGCTGCCCTGGCCACACGCACATCCTCACGCTGTACTTGGTCTCCCTAGACTAGAATCAACACATTCATTCTTCGGTAAAATAAGCACAGCAGATTATTCTCATTTCTTCATTTATCAAAGCCAGCCAGCCAACATGCCAGCCCACCTCTTGCCTGTAGGAATGTGTACCTCGTACAAATGGCTCATCCAGGCAAGGAGTGAAGGAAGATGGTCCTTCCTGCTTCCAGCTGCTGGGATCGTCACCTCTTCTGCAGGGCAGTGACGGCGAGGCGCGGTGGCCTGGGGATCTGTTCTCACGGAAACAGAGGAAAGCCAAGCTGAGGCCACCAGTCCTGGTAGGGGTCTTCTCAGAACTTGCCTTAACTCCTGAAGTTACTTAGGAGGAACTGAAAGGCTCAGTGCTTGTGACCCAGCATGCGACTGAGGAAATGAGAGGACAGAGCTGGAACCAGGCTGTCCTCCTGCCAGCGGGGAGACCAGATGGAAACAGCCCATTCCGAGTGAAGGAAAGCCTGCCTTCTCTCCTTTACTCCACAGATGATTCTTCCACACTTAAGTGGCACCTTGATCATAATCCAACATTCTCAGGACAGGTCTGCATTAATCTTGACTAAAGGCTAAATATTCCCTAGGAATGTTCTGTGTACTCCTTCAATCAAAGCCACGCCTCCATTCAGATTGCATGCTTATCAGATTCCACCAGAACTGTCCGGGCAGGTAGTCCTCAGAAGTGTGTGAATTAACTGTTTGCGTGCTGGTGACCTAGTCAAGGAGCACCAGTCTTCCGGAGCCCTGGGTACAAACCGAGAGGCCTTCCAATAGCCTTCTAGATGCAGGCACTGTGGGATTTCACTTGCCAAGCCGTCCTCCACTTTTAAGAGCCGATGGTTGGTCCTTTTCCCAGCTTTGCTGGCTGGGTTCTAGCGGTGGGTGGTACCAGGGAGAGAAAAGGACAAGACGCAGGGAATGGAGAGCGTATCCAGTGTCTCAGAGGCCTGTGCTTCCCTTCTTTATTCTCCAATTTGCCAAACAAAAAGAGTTTTATTGCCAGTTTTCGCCACCTACTGGTTGATATTTAACAGTATCATTCAGAAAGTTGTCTTCATCACCAATATTGTTATTCAGTTGCCAAGTCACGTCTGACTCTTTACCAACCCATGGACTGCGGCACACCAGGCTTCCCTGTCCTTCACTATCTCCTGGACCTGGCTCAAACTCATGTCCATTAGATAGCGTAAGTGCTATCCAGCCATCTCATCCCCTGTCACCCTCTGCTCAGGCCCTCAATCTTCCCCAGCATCAGGGTCTTTTCCAATGAGCTGGCTCTTTGCATCAGGTGGCCAAAGTATTGGAGTTTTAGCTTCAGCATCAGTCCTCCCAATAAATACTCAGGACTGATCTCCTTTAGGATGGACTGGTTGGATCTCCTTGCAGTCCAAGGGACTCTCAAGAGTCTTCTCCAATACCACAGTTCGAAAGCATCAATTCTTCGGCGCTCAGCTTTCTTTATAGTCCACCTTTCACATCCATACATGACCACTGGAAAACCATAGCTTTGACTAGACGGACCTTTGTCAGCAAACGGATGTCTCTGCTTTTTAATACTGTCCAGGCTTGCCATGGCTTTTCTTCCAGAGAGCAAGTATCTTTTAATTTTGTGGCTGAAGTCACCATCCACAGTGATCTCGGAGCCCAAGAAAATAAAATCTGTCACTTTTCCCATTTTTTCCCCCTGTCTATTCATCACCAATATAAATGGTCCCAAAGTTTATGAAACCCAAAAGGACATTATTCTAATCTAAACATACTAATATTTAATATAGGTATATATCAAATTCCTCCAAACCATTAAAATTTTCATTTAAAGCAAGAATAGAAGGATAGTGCTGCCTGGGTAGAAACTGACAACCGACAGGTAGGATGAGAGTGAAAGATGCGAAGCATGACCCCAGCCAGGCAGGCAGACGAGCGCAGAGAAACCCAGGCAGGCAGACGAGCGCAGAGAAACCCAGGCAGGCAGACGAGCGCAGAGAAACCCAGGCAGGCAGACGAGCGCAGAGAAACCCAGGCAGGCAGACACGCGCAGAGAAACCCAGGCAGGCAGACACGCGCAGAGAAACCCAGGCAGGCAGACACGCGCAGAGAAACCCAGGCAGGCAGACACGCGCAGAGAAACCCATGAGTGAAAGGGACCACGGAGGTGAGAACAAGCAGAGCGCCTGCATAAAGAAAAACGGACTGCTTAAAGCTCACTCCTCACAGGCACAGATGAGCAAGCCAGAACGCTCCTGACATCATGAAGTGTTTCTCCGTTGTTCCCAACTTTACTGAGAGAGAACTGACGTAGTCTTACACATCATCAACGCTTACGCTCCCTGGTGCCATGTTCTGCAGGACGGCTTCATACTTTGTGGCAAACACTGATATAGTGTTATAATCCTAATCCCACATTAGTTAGGACAGTAACAGTGATAGCGCCCCTCTTCTGTACATGCCTGTCCTCATCAGGAACCTTTTACGAGATCTAAACCAACAAGCCCTGATGTAACCAGGACACCCACCTGGTTAACTTTTAGTGGGCCCTAAAGCTCAATAAAATGTTTGGAATAATTAAGCAACAACTTTTGAAACCAGGCAGTGAAGTGCAGGTAAATCACTGCATTGTGCAAATCCAGCCAGCAAACGCTAATGAAGGAAAGCACAGCAAATTCACTCGTGGCAATGTTTCCCTTTCAGGTTAAAGACTCGGCACTTGAACCGAATAAACTGAGATTAGGAGCTTACACTTTTCAAATGCTCACTCCTCTTGTTGGAGTGACATGAAACACCACAGTACCGAGAACAGGCAAAGAGCGTATATTCTTATGCAAGAACTAATGTTCATTCTCTGTGCTCTTTGCTCCTTGCTGGACTCGGTCTGTGCGCAGAGGGGCTCTCTCCGGCCGTGGTGCAGGGGCTTCTCACTGCAGCGGCTCCTCTTGCCGTGGAGCATGGGCTCTTGGTACCCAGGCTCTGGAGCACTGTGGTTCAGGCACACGGATTTAGTTGCTTCAGGGCACGTGAGATCCTCCTGGAGCAGGGATCGAACTGGTGTCCCCTGCGCGCGCAGGCAGATTCTTAACCCCTGGACTACCAGGCAAGCCCCATCTATGCTCTTTAGCACAAGACACAGTCTCTCCCAGACACGAACTACTGATGAACAGGTTTAGAAAAAGCAAAGTTAGTACGTTTGTTATCTAGGGCCACAGTAACAAAGGACCACCAACTGGGTGACTTAGAGCAGAAGTTTATTCTGCCACAATTTTGGCAGCTCAGAGTCCAGAGTCCAGGTGCCAGGAGGGCCACGCTCCCTCTGAAGGCCCAGGGAAAGGCCCTCCCTGCCCCGTCCTGGCTTTTGCTGGGGCTGGCCACCCTTGGCACTACTTCTATCCATGCCACTGTCTTCCCATGGCCTTCTCCCAGTCTGTTTTCTCCTATTTTCACGAGGCCACCACTCATATTGGATGAGGACGCTGATAGCCTCACCTTAATGTGGTTACATCTGTGAGGACCCCGCTCCCCGTAAGGTCATATCCAGGGGCTCTGAGGATGAGGACACCGGCATCTCTTAAGGACACACAAGTCAACCCATAACAATATGTATCTGACTTCTTCCCCTCAAACTACTGAGGAATGTTTATTCCAAAGCTCAAGGGCTCAGCAACCCCTAAATTTCAGAGAGCCATGATCTTTCCAAATTCCAGCCATTCCGTTTGTGCTCACAGTTCTTCAGAGGCCAAAGCCTCAGCTCCTCCACGTGGGGTGATGTGGCCCAAGCCTGCCCCCCCGAGACCCCCCTCCAGTCCACTCACCCTCTCCTGGAGCTGCATTACCACCACAGGCTCTCTGGGAGACGCCAGGGTCTCTCCCCTCTTCTTGCACATATGCTTGTCTCCCTGAAAGGAACCCAGCTTTCCTGTGGCAAATTCATATTCATTCCCCAAGGTTGATCTGAACCGCTTCTTCCTTCCATGTGACGTTCCCCACCTGTCTCGGGCAGTCCAAGGATCCCACTCGTGCCGCTAGAAGAGGTTTCCTGTGGAGGCCAGGAGGCCCAGGTCAGAAAGCCCGTCTGGATCCAGGCTCCGTCGCTTTGCTACTGCGACCTTGTCTGGTGACTTAGCCTCCGTGCCCGTGCGCCCACTCATAACACAGGGTGTAAGGGTGCCGCAGGCAGAGCCAGTGCCTGGTTTAAGTGGGTCAGACAAAAAGGGCCCGCAACAGGGACGGGCACGGGCTGCATCTCCAAACGTNGGTTGATCTGAACCGCTTCTTCCTTCCATGTGACGTTCCCCACCTGTCTCGGGCAGTCCAAGGATCCCACTCATGCCACTAGAAGAGGTTTCCTGTGGAGGCCAGGAGGCCCAGGTCAGAAAGCCCGTCTGGATCCAGGCTCCATCGCTTTGCTACTGAGACCTTGTCTGGTGACTTAGCCTCCGTGCCCGCACGCCCACTCATAACACAGGGTGTAAGGGTGCCGCGGGCAGAGCCAGTGCCTGGTTTAAGTGGGTCAGACAAAAAGGGCCCGCAACAGGGACGGGCACGGGCTGCATCTCCAAACGTTAGCTGTGATGCCTTACTGTTGTCGGATCACCAGGAAATCGCTCTTTTTTCTTTTGCAGTGCTACGCAGCACCGTGGGGGCTTAGTTCCCCGATCGGGATCGGACCTGCACCCCTTGCATCGGAAGCGTGGAATCTGAACCACTGGAGCGCCAGAGAAATCCCACCACGTAATTTCTGACATGCGCCCCACCCCCACCAGATTATAAACTATTTGAGGGCAGGGACCATGCTTTCCTTTGTACATTCCCAGCCTAGAATAGAGCTTGGCATTCAGATGATGGTGGCATAGCATTCAGAAGCCTGAAGACAGGAATGGGGAGCGGTTCCTCTTTCTCCAGGAAGAATGGTCAGAGCCTTCAGAGGGATGAAGAAGTGAGCGGGGGACTCACCAGAAATGGGATCCCCACGGGGAGGGGCAGACTGTTTACACCCAGTACTGTTTACATCGAGGGTGCCTGGATACCAAGCTCCTCATAGGCATTCGATAAATACAGGCCGAATGAGAGAAAATGGGGTGTATAAAATCAAGAGTGGGACAGAAGTCAAGAAATAATTTCCTTTTTAAACATCCAAACATTAAAAAGTACAGCGGGGATATCCTATGCCATTTATGTATACAAGTTACTCAAACTGAAAGAAAGGTTCAGTTTGCCAATCAAGCCATCCAAGGCATCTCTTCTCAATGTGACCACAATTTTTCTATTTAAGGATCGAGAAATATTAAGGCGTGTTCTTTCCCATCTCTCTCTTCTATGCCTTTCAGAGTCTAGAAGATATTTCCTTGTTGGAATATGAAGCCTTAAAGCATAGAAAATCAATTTGTGTATGAAACATAATTACCTAAGAAATTTTCTTAAATTCCATATTTCTTCCTTTTATTCATATACCCCATACTAGAGTCACACAAATCCAGAACATACTTGAAACAAGGGCCGAAACATCTACTATGAAAATAATACTTCCTAAAAAACAATAAAAATTAAGCCTTGTCAAGTGTTTAAGATGTTAGGATAATATCATGAAAGAGATGTGTCTTTAAAAATGCACATTTCTAAGAAAGAAGTTTTCAAATCTGTAAAGCATGTTCCCCATTTATTTTTTGTCATGATTCAGAAATACAAGATATGAAAATTAGGTTACAATTCTGCCACAAAAGCTTCTAAAGTAGCAAATACAGGTTCTATTACATATCAAAATAGCCATATGCACTCTTATCAGTGTAAAAATGCCTTTAGAGTGGTCACCTCAAGCAAGTGTAGAACACAATAGCTAGTCTTTCCTCTTCAGAATGCCACCTCCGCCAGCACTGCTGAACTAAACAAGACTGAGCCCAGAGCGTGGACGATGATGGCAGGCAGGCACCTTTCAGCGCTGAGTCAGTAAGAGGTTAAGGAGATGAGAAAGATACGAAACACTTTAGGTCAAAAAGTATGAACAGCTTAAGTGTCTTCAAGTAAGTTAAAACATATTTAAATTGGAATATGATATAATAAAATTAAATATGTTGGTACAATTCATTTCTTAAAAATTATTATGGGACTTCCTTCTTCTGAAAAGACAAGACATACAATTCTTTGATTTAAAGCAACTATTGTGAAAAAGGTTTTGTCATTTAATATTAGAAATGGTCTCTCAAATTTTTACTTCCAAGAATCAACAATAAATGGTTTACCAGATCCAAACAGAGACTTATAATGAAACAAATATAATTTCATGTAAAGGGGCCATCAATAACAGCATTTTTAATTTCTTCTCTTTTCAGCTGTCAAAGTTAAATTTTAAAATATATAGAAAAGAACAACTCTCTTGACTTTGTTTTGGCAAAAATAAATGAGAATTTTTATACCTTTTTCAATGATATAGGGTCCTGGAACATACTTTGCAAGTTCAATGGCTGAATGACGTTAAACATTAAAATGAATATATTCACAAACACATTATAATAAAATAGTACAACTCAACCTAGCAGAGGCAGGCACATCAAACCTGAAACCCACAGAATCAGCTACTGCTGGTCACACACAGAGTCCACCTTTCAACAGATTTATGATTAAACCGCTTCTGCCACAAGTAAGACTTACCCACTTCTGGGTACAACAGAAAGTGCTGAATCAGTGTGATCCTTAAAAAAAAAAGCCAATAGCTTCCCTAACAATCTGCAGCCTCCCTCAGTCTTTCTCTTCTTTCTGAGCAAAAAAGAAATCAGTATAATAGAAGGTTTAACAAGAATTGAGGCAAAAAAGATAAAAAATAGAATTGGCCTGTAATAGCTTCACAATTTAGATGAGGCCAGGTTGCTGTGTGATGCTTCTTAAGCGCTTCTTAATACCCCAGCCAAAAAAATTTTTTTTAACATTTTGAAAAGGTAATATGGGGTCTAGACTGGATATTATAAAAAAACACCTCTACAGAGTCTGGGGCTACCCTTGTCATCAAAACCACTGGTATTTTTTCAGATACGTGAACAGCCCATGGTGTGACATAAATAAAAACTGCAGGAATCTCAAGTCAGGTTTTGCTGTCAAGTAAATTATGGCACCAAGGTCAGGAAGAAAAAAAGGAACACCTCCGTTTCAAACCTGTTTACAAAACTGCGGACCTTTGCCATCTCTGACAGATGCTCTATGTCCATGAATCTTATGCTATAACTCCCGGATGCTATAATTTCCACGATCTGCTCTCATGCGTGAGTTTCATCTCAGTTGGGGATATCTCCCTGTTGTGGAACAGGGGCTCTTAGATTTGTTCGGGTAGTCAGTGACCTGGAATGACTGAACTCTCTCTGAGGCTACCTTGAGAAATGTATATTGAAATAGCAACTGTAAAAGAGTTAATTTAATTAAAGAATGTACCATTTTGGACTAGACTTTAATACAGACCGTCAGTAGAAGATACCCACATTCAAGAAACACTTACGAGAAAAGAATAAAATTGAGAAACACCCAGCTTTTACTTTGTATCTGTTTTCTGCGAATGAGGAAAATACAGTCATTACTCCCTTTTAGAAGCTGTCCAATGTATGACTCAGCAGTTTGCAGACGATGGCTCCTGAAGGCTGAAAGATTTGTGAAAACTTTATGGGTTCAACCCACCCCGACAGACTGCGATGAAGTCATCCCAAGCAACTTACACATCAAATAACAATCTCTTCTGTCGCTGCCAGGGTAAGTGCGTGCCAGTCTCGTGCCTTTTAAAAAGACACTGTGGATAAAGGCCATTCAACATCTTACTTTGTAAAAATGAAGTCATTTGAATGTCAAGAGTTCAAAAACTCAAGAATAGTGTTCAGATCTTTAATCTCTTGTACAGCTGCTGTTTTTGAACAAGAAAAAAACATTCGTTCCTCCAAAGCAGTGGTCTTTTCTCACTAAAATCAACTGGAATGTGGAGACGCACAAACTCACCGCGTGTGCCAGGCCGGGCTCGGTACAATGGGGGTGCGCCCTCGAGCCTCAGGTCTGCAGCGCGCGTCTGTGGACCGAGCGGCTGGGGGCTGCGGCTCGCCAGCCTCGCCCCGGAATTCCGCCAGTGGGCAGCGGGCCGCGTCCGGAGAGGAAGAGCGTGTCCAGGCCTCCACTGTGCCAGCGACGACGGCTGGGCTTGCCTAGCCCGCGGTAGATGTTCTCAAGGTCAGTGGAGTCATGGAAAGAACAGGGCGATCATTTCATTTCACAAACAAGCTCTTCAAGCCTGGGCAGCCCTGTCGTCCCACGGTTTTCCCTTAGGGGTGAACTGAGGCTGCTGCCAGTGCGCGCCTTGAGGGCGCCCACCAGCACCTCGCAGGAGCCCCCCAGCGGCAGGGAGCGGGAGAGGGGGCATTTTCTAACTGATTCTATAAGCAGGTGGGTCACTGGAAGTATTGCTTCAGCTGCATATTAAAATGATTACACACCTCGCCAGGTGGCGTCCACCTCTGCAGTGCAAGGAAGGGTCAGCACACACGTGCGTCNCAGAGGCAGGCACATCAAACCTGAAACCCACAGAATCAGCTACTGCTGGTCACACACAGAGTCCACCTTTCAACAGATTTATGATTAAACCGCTTCTGCCACAAGTAAGACTTACCCACTTCTGGGTACAACAGAAAGTGCTGAATCAGTGTGATCCTTAAAAAAAAAAGCCAATAGCTTCCCTAACAATCTGCAGCCTCCCTCAGTCTTTCTCTTCTTTCTGAGCAAAAAAGAAATCAGTATAATAGAAGGTTTAACAAGAATTGAGGCAAAAAAGATAAAAAATAGAATTGGCCTGTAATAGCTTCACAATTTAGATGAGGCCAGGTTGCTGTGTGATGCTTCTTAAGCGCTTCTTAATACCCCAGCCAAAAAAATTTTTTTTAACATTTTGAAAAGGTAATATGGGGTCTAGACTGGATATTATAAAAAAACACCTCTACAGAGTCTGGGGCTACCCTTGTCATCAAAACCACTGGTATTTTTTCAGATACGTGAACAGCCCATGGTGTGACATAAATAAAAACTGCAGGAATCTCAAGTCAGGTTTTGCTGTCAAGTAAATTATGGCACCAAGGGCAGGAAGAAAAAAAGGAACACCTCCGTTTCAAACCTGTTTACAAAACTGTAGACCTTTGCCATCTCTGACAGATGCTCTATGTCCATGAATCTTATGCTATAACTCCCGGATGCTATAATTTCCACGATCTGCTCTCATGCGTGAGTTTCATCTCAGTTGGGGATATCTCCCTGTTGTGGAACAGGGGCTCTTAGATTTGTTCGGGTAGTCAGTGACCTGGAATGACTGAACTCTCTCTGAGGCTACCTTGAGAAATGTATATTGAAATAGCAACTGTAAAAGAGTTAATTTAATTAAAGAATGTACCATTTTGGACTAGACTTTAATACAGACCGTCAGTAGAAGATACCCACATTCAAGAAACACTTACGAGAAAAGAATAAAATTGAGAAACACCCAGCTTTTACTTTGTATCTGTTTTCTGCGAATGAGGAAAATACAGTCATTACTCCCTTTTAGAAGCTGTCCAATGTATGACTCAGCAGTTTGCAGACGATGGCTCCTGAAGGCTGAAAGATTTGTGAAAACTTTATGGGTTCAACCCACCCCGACAGACTGCGATGAAGTCATCCCAAGCAACTTACACATCAAATAACAATCTCTTCTGTCGCTGCCAGGGTAAGTGCGTGCCAGTCTCGTGCCTTTTAAAAAGACACTGTGGATAAAGGCCATTCAACATCTTACTTTGTAAAAATGAAGTCATTTGAATGTCAAGAGTTCAAAAACTCAAGAATAGTGTTCAGATCTTTAATCTCTTGTACAGCTGCTGTTTTTGAACAAAAAAAAAACATTCGTTCCTCCAAAGCAGTGGTCTTTTCTCACTAAAATCAACTGGAATGTGGAGACGCACAAACTCACCGCGTGTGCCAGGCCGGGCTCGGTACAATGGGGGTGCGCCCTCGAGCCTCAGGTCTGCAGCGCGCGTCTGTGGACCGAGCGGCTGGGGGCTGCGGCTCGCCAGCCTCGCCCCGGAATTCCGCCAGTGGGCAGCGGGCCGCGTCCGGAGAGGAAGAGCGTGTCCAGGCCTCCACTGTGCCAGCGACGACGGCTGGGCTTGCCTAGCCCGCGGTAGATGTTCTCAAGGTCAGTGGAGTCATGGAAAGAACAGGGCGATCATTTCATTTCACAAACAAGCTCTTCAAGCCTGGGCAGCCCTGTCGTCCCACGGTTTTCCCTTAGGGGTGAACTGAGGCTGCTGCCAGTGCGCGCCTCGAGGGCGCCCACCAGCACCTCGCAGGAGCCCCCCAGCGGCAGGGAGCGGGAGAGGGGGCATTTTCTAACTGATTCTATAAGCAGGTGGGTCACTGGAAGTATTGCTTCAGCTGCATATTAAAATGATTACACACCTCGCCAGGTGGCGTCCACCTCTGCAGTGCAAGGAAGGGTCAGCACACACGTGCGTCGGTGCCAGGCACCAGGCGGACACGAGGGGGGGACGCACGTGACCACCTCAGGAAAAGCCGCAGCCGCAGCAGGCCGTCAGCGGTTTTTGTTTTTTTTTTGCTGTGCTACATGTCATGTGGGATCTTAGCTCCCTGACCAGGGCTGAACCTGTGGCCCTGCACTGGAAGGGCAGTCTTAACCGCTAGGCCACTGGCGAGGTCCCCTTCCAGTCTTTCTTAGAAGCTACATATATGCTACGAAGAGACAAAGGTCCCACTTTCTTTTTCATTTGCTTTAATAAATTCATTAATTCATTTTAAAAGTCAAGAAAAAAAAACTGGTCTCTTTTCTTTTTTTATAAAAATATTATAGCAGTCTAAGCCAAACTGGAAAGGAAGACGGGAAGAATAAGAAACTGCAACGGAATGGGTGAGCTTTGGGCCATTATGGCTATCGAAGAAACTGTGAACTTTTCAGCCTCTAAAGTTTTACTTCTCTCTTCAGAAAATACTTTAGGAGGCTGCCTTTCTCCATGAATGAAAAATGAGACGTGCCTTAAGCATTCGAGTCTAAAGAAGACAAAAAAAGCCTTATTTTTCCCTACTGGAAAATATTTATCTCCTTCGCTCCTCTGCATGGTGCTCTCCCATCCCCCACGCAGTTTTATGGGATCACAGAGAAAGAAACCACAAGCGACCAGCAGCATCAGAGTGAGTCAGGGACACTACTATGCATCAGATCCTGCGGCAATGTGTAAGATGCATCTGTAATAAAACACATCAAGTTAAAAAAGAGAACAAGAAAAAAAGAGAAGGTCCCAGAAACCCATTTGGACATGGTTTCTAATGGGAAAAGCAGAACAGAAGAAACATTTCAGTGGTCATTCTGGAATCCTGCTCCATGCTATGAGTCCCCTCACCATCACCTCTCCATCTCGGAGAATCAAGTGGTCTCCTCCGTATTTGCATAGTATTAATAAGAGTCTGGAGTTGAACGGCGATCCCCTTGCTTGCAGCCAGGTTTCTGAAGATCACTGGTCCAATCTCATAGATCAGAAAGCAAGACGTAAGTGTCTGGGAGCCCAAAACTGTCCCACTTATCAGCAAGCTGGCGAATTACTCAGACAGTCTTTTTCCAAGGGGTGAGAATTAGGCAGTTTTGTCTACAGTTTCCAGTTTCGCCTTCTGCATCATGCAGCGACGGATGATACTGTCGAAGCTTCCCAGGTAAAACAGTGCGACCGTGCGGAAGAGGCCCATGGTGACCACCTGCGGGACAGAGGCCTGTGAGTGTACACGGCAGGGCAGCACACTCAGCCGCCAGGGGCTCTCGGGCCCGTCTCTGATACACAGTCCCTAAGACGCATGTTCCGATCTGCTCCAAGGATAAGGATATAGAGTGAAAACTTGGTGAGCGCAGCAGAACACAGAGGCTCCGCGCCACCGGAGAGCCCAGGGCCTGCAGCCCGGCGGCGACAAGTCATCGTCCAGTTACTGAACACATTGCAGCTACACAAAGCGCAAAACAGAGTCGCTCCGCAGCCTGAGGGCTCCCGAGCTGGGAAAGGTCCGGAGAAGCATCTCCAGCATCCAGACTACAGTCAAGGCTCCTTGGTTCAAGGGTTATGTACTGATCATAAAAGGCAGACCCTACGCCAGGCGCTGAGAATGACCAGTGCCGGCCGCCACCAGCTCGCTCCAGGCCTGGGCAGACAACCAATTGAAGCAGAGCAATTACTGGCTCAGGGTTAAGAAAGCAACTAGCCACGCCCATTAATTTTGCCCTTTCCAGTAAGGGACTCTCACTGTAACACCTGTAAATGCAACTTTTAAAAGGCAGGAGACTACAAAGAGAAATATTTTCAAAGATTCAAAGCATCAGAAAATTTGCCTCCTAGGAATTCCCTGGTCACCCAGTAGTTAGGACTGCATGTTTCCCTGCTGAGGGCCTGGGCTCAATCCCTGGTCAGGGAACAAAGATCCCACAGGCCACGCAGAAATGCCCCCAAAATCCGCCTCCCGTGCAGCACCCGTTCTTCAGGAAGCTACAAGAAGAGGGCAACAGCCAAAGAGAAAGGCGTCAACAGAGAAAGGCAACGTCCTGTGATACAAAGAAGCAGGGGACCCAACACTGAAAAGAGGCGGAGGGCCCGTGAGGTGACCGCGAAGCGGGGCCGGGGTCCCCCCAGCGCCAGACTTGGGGGTGGCAGCCAGTCCTGACGGCAGGTCAGGAGGCTCCGTGAGCAAGTCCTTCCAGGTGAAACTGACAGAGTATCTGATATTTCCAAGAGGAGATGAACACAATCACTACGGATAATACCCAGTAAAGGCCAGCTAACCTCTAGTTTCAGGGAAGACTAAAAAAGAGTGTAGAAGAAAGGAGAATGTGCTGTGTGTATTACACAGCTCAGCTGTGAACAGCACTGAAATAGCCCTAATGATGATTATTTCAGTACAGTCTAACCAAAATCACAGTTTCACTAAAAAGAGAGGGTAAGAGTTGGTGGGGGGGTGGGCAGGTGTGAACAAGGAGAGAGGGGTAAGAAAGGGGAGCTCCATGTGCACCCTTCAGCAAGGATAGCAACCTGATCCAGAACCAAGAAATCAGCTAAGAGCCTCCATGGAAATGTCTGGTCCAGAGGTGAGGAGGCAAAGGTCAGAGCCCGACTGCTTCTGAGAAGGGTGGACGGTGGATACGGGATGAGGGTCTGCCGTTTTTCACATCAAGTCTCAAAAATGACCTCATTCTCTCAAGCAGGCAGGATAATTTTGAAAAGTATAAAAACCAGAGGGAAGCTGGAAAAGGCAAACTCTGGAGACAGTGAAAACATCAGTGGTTGCAAGGGTTTCAGAAAAAGGTGGACCCAAGGGAATATTCGGAGCTTCTAGGTGGCCCTAGCAGTAAAGAGCCCACCTGCAATGTAGATGAGGGACGTGGGCTCGGTCCCTGGGTCGGGAGGATCCCCTGGAGGAGGGCACAGCAGCCCACTCCAGCATCCTTGCTGGGGTAATCCCATGGACAGAGGAGCCCGGCGGGCGACAGTCCACAGGTTCACTTCACATGCACAGTGCAATACTCAGGGCAGTGACTTATCTGCAGGGCGCTTTAACGCTGGAGAGGGTCACGCTATAGTCGTCAGAACTCACAGGACGGAGGGATGATGGATGGATGACACCATGAATAAATCCCAAGGCAAACTGTGGACTCTGGGTGGGAATAATGTATTGATACTAGCTCATCAGTTGCAACAGCGAGCCACACCAATGTGCAAGAGTTACCAACAGGAGACATGGGGAGGGAGTGGAGAGCAGGCCTGTGGGGACTCACGGGCTTCCACTCACATTCTCCATCAACATCTCAAAGAAATTTAGATGCTCTTTTGTTATTGTTGGCAAAACCCTGAGGCACGCAGGGTCGCAGTTCCCTGAGCAGGGGTTGACTGCAGCCCCGCGGCAACAGTGTGGACTCAACGCTGGACCCCCTGGGGCTTCCAAGGATCTCCTCCTGGGAGAAGCAGAGAAGAGAGGCCTCTCCCCACCCGACTCATCGGGACTCTGGGGTGAGTGAGGCTCTGCCATCAGCCGCCCCCAAGGGGCTGCCCCGGCCCCATCTCCCTCCGTCCCCCGCCTCGGTCTTTCCAGAGTGGTCCCCTGTGGAAACCCTCACACGCGGCGCTGCACTCTCGCACCAGTCTCCTCAGCCTCTCCCACCAGCCCGCAACCTCCTGGCGCCCAGAGGCCGCCGCCTCACCTCTGGCTCTCCGGCAGCAGACGCAGCAGCAGGCGCCGAGGAGCAGCTGACTGTCACATCTCTCCGGGTGAGCTGTGGTTTCTGGGAGGGCAGTCACTGCGTCGCACCCTTGCTCACCTCCCGGAGCCTCTGTGGCCTGACTCACGGCAATGTTTCTGGTCTAATATCCCGGGACTTTCAGGCAAGAGCACCTCTAACCCCTAGAGACTTACCAGGATTCCAAGGTGGCGCTAAAAGAACCTGCTTCCCAGCACAGGAGACTTAAGAGGCCCAGGTCTGAACCCTGGGTGGGGAAGATCCCCTGGAGAAGGAAACGGCAACCCACTCCAGTAATAACTGCGTGGAGAATCCCATGGACATCCCATGAACAATCCCAGAGGGGCCTGGCTGGCTATGGTCCATAGGGTCACAAAGAGTGGCACACGACTGAAGCGACTTATCATGCACGCACCCCCTAAAGACAGAGATTTCCAATTTTAATTCCAGACGAGGAAGCGCTCTCAGAGGAAAACCAGATTAACGCCCTGACAGCGCAGCAGGCGCCTTCTCTCCGCACCTGCAGCGCCACGCGGAGGCCTTCTTCCCGGTCTAAACTCCGCCTGCTGCACCTTTAACCTGGCCTCCCTGGTGGCTCAGATGGTGAAGAATCTGCCTGCCAACCCAGGAGACGCGGGTTCCATCTCTGGGTCAGGAAGATCCCCTAGGGGAGGGCATGGCGACCCACTCCAGTGTTCCTGGAGAAGCCCACGAACAAAGGGACCTGGCAGGCTTGACTTAGTGACTGAACAGCTTGAAAATGTTTCCTGTTTACTCCTCCCGGATGGAGGAAGACACAAGCTGATACCTCAGTAACAGCTCTTCACACCCCCAGGCAAAGCTGCTGCGTCTCCCCTCAGCCTTTGCCCACTGAGGCTCAGTGAGAGGCCCGGCTGTCTGTCTGGGTGTCCGTCTGTCCTGAGGCCAAGGCACAGCTCACCTGCTGGAGCCCTTCCGTGATGGACGTTACTGGAGCCATTCCACAGGTCAGCGATGAGAGCATGTACCCATCGGAGCCGATGGAACTGTTGAAATTTCCTTGCTGAAATAGAAAGAAAGGTAAGAGGTGGTGGTAGCATCATNAGCACAGGAGACTTAAGAGGCCCAGGTCTGAACCCTGGGTGGGGAAGATCCCCTGGAGAAGGAAACGGCAACCCACTCCAGTAATAACTGCGTGGAGAATCCCATGGACATCCCATGAACAATCCCAGAGGGGCCTGGCTGGCTATGGTCCATAGGGTCACAAAGAGTGGCACATGACTGAAGCGACTTATCATGCACGCACCCCCTAAAGACAGAGATTTCCAATTTTAATTCCAGACGAGGAAGCGCTCTCAGAGGAAAACCAGATTAACGCCCTGACAGCGCAGCAGGCGCCTTCTCTCCGCACCTGCAGCGCCACGCGGAGGCCTTCTTCCCGGTCTAAACTCCGCCTGCTGCACCTTTAACCTGGCCTCCCTGGTGGCTCAGATGGTGAAGAATCTGCCTGCCAACCCAGGAGACGCGGGTTCCATCTCTGGGTCAGGAAGATCCCCTAGGGGAGGGCATGGCGACCCACTCCAGTGTTCCTGGAGAAGCCCACGAACAAAGGGACCTGGCAGGCTTGACTTAGTGACTGAACAGCTTGAAAATGTTTCCTGTTTACTCCTCCCGGATGGAGGAAGACACAAGCTGATACCTCAGTAACAGCTCTTCACACCCCCAGGCAAAGCTGCTGCGTCTCCCCTCAGCCTTTGCCCACTGAGGCTCAGTGAGAGGCCCGGCTGTCTGTCTGGGTGTCCGTCTGTCCTGAGGCCAAGGCACAGCTCACCTGCTGGAGCCCTTCCGTGATGGACGTTACTGGAGCCATTCCACAGGTCAGCGATGAGAGCATGTACCCATCGGAGCCGATGGAACTGTTGAAATTTCCTTGCTGAAATAGAAAGAAAGGTAAGAGGTGGTGGTAGCATCATGGAAAGGACAGCTCAGCACGTCAGAAATGATGTCCCGTGTCTGTCCACGTTGCGGGGAGGAGCGGTCAGGGGCACACGCATGAGCTCGGGATGAACATGGCTGTGGCACACGCGTGAGCTCGGGATGAACGTGGCTGCAGCAGACAGGCTGGGGCGGCTGGACGGACACTTCTCAAAATGTGGGCCATGGACCCCGAGTGTCGGGAGACCCTCCCCGAAGACAAACCCACAGTCATGCCAACACTAAGACATGGATCGCCTTGTTTCACCCCGGGGCACTGCGCTTTCCCCCCGGGGCACTGCGCTGATGGGAGACACCGCGGTCTGGTTAGCATGGACCACAGCGGAGGCGCCTCCCCAGTGTCCCCAGCGCTTATAATGATCAGTAAACACGGGAAGAAAACAATTGTTCAAATCTCCAAAGAAAAGTTTAAAGGTCAGTTCTGCTTAAAACGGCACTTGTTAACCAGTAGAATGAATCGTTTTGTCCAATCACAACCTGGAGGACATCTTTTTTCTGTGTTTTTTTTTTTTTTTTTGCTGGAGTACAGTTGCTTTACAACGGCAACTGCTATACAGCCAGATGCCTCAGCTACACGCGTGCACACACCCTCTCCTCCCCTGGGTCTCCTCCCCATTTAGGTCCCCGCAGAAAACTCAGCCAGAAAGAGAAAAGCAAATATTGCATATTAACGCATATATGTGGGATCTAGAAAAATGGTAGATGAACCTAATTACAACGCAGAAATAGAGACACAGCTGTACGGAACAAACGCAGAGACGACCACGGGAGAAACAAGGCGTGGGACCAACCGGGACTCCAGGAGTGACGTGCGCACCCTGCTGTGAGTCCAAAGACCCCTAACGCGAGCCCACTGCACGCAGAGAACGGACGTGCTCAGCACTCGGGACGCGGCTTCTTCCCGTCCTGCACGACCAAGAGGAGCAACGGGTGCCCCCTCGCACTCTGCACCAGCGGAAGGCGAGGGACGCCTCCGGGGGAGCCCTGCTCCCGCTGTGCGCGTNCTCCAGGAGTGACGTGCGCACCCTGCTGTGAGTCCAAAGACCCCTAACGCGAGCCCGCTGCACGCAGAGGACGTGCTCAGCACTCGGGACGCGGCTTCTTCCCGTCCTGCACGACCAAGAGCAGCAACGGGTGCCCCCTCGCACTCTGCACCAGCGGAAGGCGAGGGACGCCTCCGGGGGAGCCCTGCTCCCGCTGTGCGCGTCAGGAAGCGTCCCACTGCTCCGCGGCCGCTTCCACAGCGAGAACCAGGACTGACACTCTGGGGTCCTTCAGGCGCGGGGACCTGGAAGGGTCCTAGCAGAAAGAGTGAACCGACTGTCGCTTCAGGAAGGCGGGCAGCTTTTGTAGTCCATGTACAAATCTGAGCCAGAACTGGGAAAAACGTGTGTCTGCCATTTGAGGCTGTCAGCTTCTCAGTTACAGAAAGACTTCTATCATAACATCAGCAGTGATATGAATGAAGGCGACTTTTTTGGGTAACTCAGGGAATCCACATTTTCCCAAGGACGAATACATGATGTTACAAAATCATGAATGCGAACTGGCGGGCTGTCATGGGACAGAGAGTTCACTGCCAGAATTTCCAATTTCACATCGCAACTACCCTTTAAGAAACGACTGTTCATCTAGTTTCAGTTTATATCAGACAAAGAAAAGGAATGTCCACAATCATCTGAAAAGCCTAAAGAGTCTCCCTTCCTTTTCCAGCTACAGTCTTTGCACGGCCAGCCTCACTTCGCACCCTTCGTGCAGAATGTCCTGACAGACGGCGTGCAGGAGCAGCCACGGGGCAGCTCTCCGTCAGCACAGACATTAAACAGGCTGGAGGGACGGGAAACAATGGCTCCCTTCCCCCTAAGTTTTGTTTTGAAAAATACTTTTTGTTATAAAAATGTTACAGTAAAATACACTGAATTTATCATTGTCATTTTAAATGAACAAATCCTTTTTAAATGATACAGCTCCACTTTCTGATGTAGCAAATATTGATAAGGATAAGTCATGGAACCGAAAGTTCTCTGGGGCCGTGGACAAGTTTAGGGTGGAAAGTGCTCAAGAGATGAAAAAAGCGTGAGAACCTCCAGATTAAAGGAGTCCTGCCAAAATACAAAGAGCTGCTTTGAATCATTAAAAACATGCAGCATGTTTGCTTTGACTTGAGATAAGCAGGAAAAACAAAATCCGCCCAATCCACTGGTGCCATCTTCCTATGCCTTTGAACACAATCAGGGCAAAGTCCTTCCCACATCCGCAGATGTTTTAATAGTCTTCAAGGCTTCCTGTATTCTGCTGGGTTCGGCCTGAACACGCANACTGTCGCTTCAGGAAGGCGGGCAGCTTTTGTAGTCCATGTACAAATCTGAGCCAGAACTGGGAAAAACGTGTGTCTGCCATTTGAGGCTGTCAGCTTCTCAGTTACAGAAAGACTTCTATCATAACATCAGCAGTGATATGAATGAAGGCGACTTTTTTGGGTAACTCAGGGAATCCACATTTTCCCAAGGACGAATACATGATGTTACAAAATCATGAATGCGAACTGGCGGGCTGTCATGGGACAGAGAGTTCACTGCCAGAATTTCCAATTTCACATCGCAACTACCCTTTAAGAAACGACTGTTCATCTAGTTTCAGTTTATATCAGACAAAGAAAAGGAATGTCCACAATCATCTGAAAAGCCTAAAGAGTCTCCCTTCCTTTTCCAGCTACAGTCTTTGCACGGCCAGCCTCACTTCGCACCCTTCGTGCAGAATGTCCTGACAGACGGCGTGCAGGAGCAGCCACGGGGCAGCTCTCCGTCAGCACAGACATTAAACAGGCTGGAGGGACGGGAAACAATGGCTCCCTTCCCCCTAAGTTTTGTTTTGAAAAATACTTTTTGTTATAAAAATGTTACAGTAAAATATACTGAATTTATCATTGTCATTTTAAATGAACAAATCCTTTTTAAATGATACAGCTCCACTTTCTGATGTAGCAAATATTGATAAGGATAAGTCATGGAACCGAAAGTTCTCTGGGGCCGTGGACAAGTTTAGGGTGGAAAGTGCTCAAGAGATGAAAAAAGCGTGAGAACCTCCAGATTAAAGGAGTCCTGCCAAAATACAAAGAGCTGCTTTGAATCATTAAAAACATGCAGCATGTTTGCTTTGACTTGAGATAAGCAGGAAAAACAAAATCCGCCCAATCCACTGGTGCCATCTTCCTATGCCTTTGAACACAATCAGGGCAAAGTCCTTCCCACATCCGCAGATGTTTTAATAGTCTTCAAGGCTTCCTGTATTCTGCTGGGTTCGGCCTGAACACGCATCGGACCTTCCTTCAAGGCCGAGGTCCAGCCAGCCGACACTTCTCATTCCGATCGTTCCCAAGTTTCCTAAATCCGGCGTGGGCCTAAGGATGACACGGATGTTGCCATGTCCCTGGGCGAGCACACTTTTCTGCGTGTGGGCTCACAGGATCGCTGCCAGAAAGCCTGTGGCCCACACGTCGTCCTACAGAGCAGCCCCCGGTCTCCAGAAAGACCGTCCGGACTCTGAATAGACTCTGGAGCGCGGAGGGGCACCAGGACGATGGCCGAGGGGGCTGGCAGTGCTTTCCTGTTGGCAGACATTTCGGGAGTTATACCAGGAAGCAGGAAAGGGAAAGGAAAGTCCTTAAATCAGCATGGCAGTGAGACACCTAGAATAATCCAGAGCTGAAAACACTGAGGCAGAGAAGGGAGATGACAACACGCCAGACAGTCCATAGTGCAAACCGCTTACACGCCACAGGCAGACCTGGGTTTCCTTTCAAAGAACTAGGGCTCTCGGACTGCTCCACCTGCTCCTGGGATTACGAGATACAACCATGGCTTCCCTGTGGTCCAGTAAGAGCCGCTGCCAGAGCTGGGGACACAGGGCAGACCCCACACGCCGAGAGGAACCAAGCCTGTGGGCCAGCACCCGCTGAGCCCAGACTCCACAGCCAGGGACACAGGGCAGAAGCTGGGGCGCCTGCAGCACCCACGCTCCTCCGCAGAGAAGCCGCCACGGTGAGACACCTCCGCNAGGGAACAAGGGTTTTACTTACTACGGCGTCTTTAACAATTTGTTTGGCCACTTGTTCTGGTTTGCAGACTGATGTAGTCTCTGAAATAAGACGTGTCTCTAAAGGCTAAAAAGGTGGGGAAAAAAGAGACATTATCAATATCATTACTACCCACTGCATTAAAAGGTAAATAATTTTGACAGTCCTCCTCCCCTAATTTATACATCATTCTAGTTTTCTACCTTTGAACAGATTCCTATTTTTAGAACTAAGTCCATCTGGATTCCAGATCAGTTTCTACCTGGTTACCATGTAAAATTCAGCCCCTCAGCACCCCAGTCACTGTGGGACGAGAGTCCTAATTCCAGTGAGAACCATCAGAGCTTCACTTAAAATATGAAAAAAAAAAAAAAAAAAAGACCCTGCCTTGTCTTTTTTATTTTTAAATCTTTGGAGCAACATGCAACCCATGTGCTCAAAAATTCTTTAGAAGGGAGTTTCAGTTAGAAGTTTCAAAACTTAAGCCTTAAATGGTATGAAACAATAAACTTTATTTACCATGTGGGCTTGAAAAAATAAAATAAAAACCAGAACATATTTCCTTAAAATGGAAAAACATAGAGCTCATAAAAGTGTTTCTTGATAAACCTGAACTAAGAGAAAAGTCCGTTTGAAGGTGCCACCACTCTCCCACGTCCCCAGGCCAACACGCCACGCGTGGCCAGACCCACGGCAGAGGGAAGCGCCGTGCGCCCTCTGCGGGACTCATGGAGCAAGGCTGAACGCCAGCCCCGCGGAAGTCAGCCCAGCACGCCAGCCAAGGACAGACGGCGGCAGTTCACCACCAAACCGAATCTCCACGGGGAAATCACCACCTGTCGCCAGCTCTGGCTTCTGCCTAAAAGACCACTTATCAAATGTTGCCAATCTGCTTTCCCTTATAGCGGATTTCCCTTACCCTAAAACAGAGCATTCAGGTTAACGTTATTTCTTTGAAATAGTAGTCATTTTAGGAAGCAGAGCCAGAAAGAAATGAGTGGGGGAAAGGCTTCTAAAGCACAGCCATCCTTCTGAAAACATGCAGCCCATGGAGCGCCAGTGCCGGTTTCATGAGGTGCAGATTCACACTTAGTGAGGGTCACTGCTTCAGCTCCGGACGACTGGCAGTCCGTGTTCCTGTTGAAGTCCAGAGGCGAGAAACCACCCCGGAGAGCTGTAAGGCCAGGGCGGAGGATGCTGAGCGTCCGCGGGAGGGACGCTGAGACTCAGCAAGGCAGGGAGTCCTCTCCAGGATGACGGCTGCACAGCGACGAGAAGAAACACACGAGGAAGACCCACTCGGACACCCGGGGCGAGGGCGGCGAAGGCGCGGCCACATGTGGGGGCGGCTGGGGCCCGGAGAGGAGAAACGGCAGAGGGCGGGTGGCCGAGGTCCAGACGGGGGCCCAAACGGCTCAAGGCCTCTGGCTTCTGCTCCCAGCGTGCTGGGAGCCCGGGGAGCCGCATACCGCAGAATGCCATCAACACCAAATTTTATTTAATTTAAAATCTAACTTAAAATTAAATAAAACTAGACACTCCGTGTCTTGGTCCCACCAGCTGTGTGGCAAGCGCTTAACAGCCACAATGCGACTGCATCGCAGAGCTGCAGACACGGATCACTTCCACCATTCTAGAACATTTTAGCAGACCATGCTGCACAAGTTTTTCATCTTTTGTGGTTCGGGGTTTAAGTTTTGCCTTTTGGCCTTTTACTCACAAGAGGGGTTTGCACAGGGGAGTGACAAGAGCTGGCTTGTCCTTGGAAAGGATCACTATCTACGCTATGAAAGACTCCAGCGGGCTAAGAACCAGGAGCAGGCAGACCAAGTTGAAGACCGTTAGAACAGTTCAGGAGAAAATATCGGTGACTCACACTGCCGGGATGGTAGTGACACCGGGGACAAGTCCCGAGGGCAGAGCCCAGGGCGGTGTGAGAGGAGGCATCAGGCTGGCTTCAGGGTTTCTAGCCTGAGCCGCTGTGGGAACGGTGGGCACCAGAAATGAGATGGAAAATAGTAAGCGGGAACGAGAGGGAATTCAAAAGTGCTGTTTTTGAAATGTTACGTCTGAGGTGCCCATTACACCTCCAGGCAGAGACAATGGAGCAACCACGTCAAGTCCTTAAATGAAATTAAGTTCAGAGAAGAAAATATTATCACTAAAGAGTACTACATGTCATGCTAAGTCAGTAAGTCATGGCGGACTTTTGATGACCCTGTGGACTGTAGCCCGCCAGGCTCCTCTGTCCATGGAATTCTCCCCGACCCAGGGATGGAACCCGTGTCTCTTAAGTCTCCTGCATCAGCAGGCCAGGTCTTACCATTAGTGTCACCTGGGAAGCCGAAGACTATTAACTTGTTAGTTAAAAATACAAGCTATGGTCTCCATCAGAAAGGAAACCCTGTATTCATTACATCAAGCCTGAAGACTCAGCAAAAGCGGCCTTTGAAAGCAGGCTCACAGCAGGGCCCTCCTCCGGGCCCAGTGGCCAGGACTCGCGCCTCCACTGTGGGGCCTGGGCTCAGTCCCTGGTTTGGGAACTAAGATTCCCACAAGCCGTGTGGCATTGCCAAAAAATAACAAAGAAAACAGGGCTATAGCCCTCAAGATTTCAAGTGAAAGTTCCAGAAAGTTCTGAGGCCTCTTGCAAGCACCTAAGTTGAAAGAAGCTCAATTTTCTGACAAAAATGCCTGCAAGCTGAAGGGTGGAAAGACAGCAAACAGGAAAAGGGGTCTCCAGCGTTCAAGACCGGGAACGACACAGAGGCATGCTCACCTTGGTTTGGTTTTCCTTTGCAAACCCAGGGGTGTCCGTGTCCGGTGGGTAGGCAACTGTGATGTGCACATTGTAAGGCTTCACCTGCGTTTCAGAGACAGCATCAGGCCCTTTAGTGAAGCAAGGCACTTTCGCCCCCTCCCTTATCAGCCCGCACTGGCTGCCAGGCAGACATTCTGCACGGAGCCCCGATGTTCTCAAAAGGTGGTGAGACCAACAGGCTGGTTCTGTAGAGGAGCGCTGTGTGTGTCCGACCCGTGGACTGCAGCCTGCCAGGCTCCTCTGTCCACGGGGTTCCCCAGGCAAGAGCACTGGAGTGGGCTGCCACTTCCTTCTCCGGGGGATCTTTCTGCCCCAGGGACTGAACCTGTGTCTCTGGCGTCTCCTGCATTGTAGGTGGGTTCTTTTCCCACTGAGACACCAGAGAAGCCCCTACCACTGGCTGAAACAGGAAACTCTTGGCCCTGAAGATCATTTAGAAATAGTTAAAGAGCTCAGCCAAGCCTCTGTTCTAGAAATCAGCTGGCCCTGAGCTACACAGGGTCACTCACCTCCTTCTAAGGTTCTTTCACTCTCACTGACCAGCCTGGAAGCTGCTGTGAGGACAGCAAACAGCGCTGAAAGGAAGCCCACTCGGCCCCCAACCCCGACCCCGAGCGCTCAGCATGGCGGCCACGGCCACAGGCAAGTCTATCCCTTGGCCATCCGGCTGCAAAGCTGCTGTCCTTCACGGTGGTTCTCAAACTGCCGCTCTGCTAATCTCACGTACGATACAGGCTGAGACCGTTCAAACCCCTCCCCTCTGCCCCAGACCTAGGTGAAGAGTGACCCTATCCCGAGTCTGTTGGCCCAGGAATCCCCAGCACCAGGGAGGGCTAAGGGTTCACTTCTTCAGCAAACAGGGTGCTCCTTGGGGCTTCCCCCAGGTCAGACCAGGACCACCTCACCCGCATCTAAACACAGAAACTCCTCCCCAGCTCCTCTTCCAGCAACCCTGCCCGATTTTGAACAGGATCCCAGGCTTGGTTCCCTCTCTGCCGCGTGTCCCCTCTGGAACCTCTCCACTCAGAACACAATGATGACCCCCAAGGTTGTCCTGCTGCCCAGCTGAGACGCAGCCCCCCCACGGACTCCTGCTGCACACCCCTGCAGCTCAGTGCTGCTAAGGGGGGTGATTCGAACCTTCGGAACCTCGGACACGACTCTGCTTGCTCCTGGCTCACTGCTGAGTCCCACGGGAACACCGAGGGGACCCGGACAGGCCTGGTCCTGAGGGAGGCCCCGCCCGTTTCAAGGAGGCCGACAGGTGAGTCACACGACACCTTGGAGAACTCCAGGGTCCTGTCTGATCCGGCCTTTTTTCCCCTCTGCTTCCCTCTGTGATGCACAGTCCTGGAGACCAAGGAAGGAGCTGTGGGGGCAGGGGAGCTGAACCACTCAGCCTGGGAGGGGCACCAGCAGGGGACATGGTCCCCACACTGGCTGGGCCCCGGACACTCAGCCGTGAGACGCACTTGCTCAGCGTCACAGGGCAGGCAGCCCCAAGGCCCAGCTCATAATGGCTCTGGACTTGGGCCAGGCAGGAAGGCTGATGAGCAAGCAATTTCTCTTCCACTTGTTTTCATGATGGTGATTTTAGAAAGTGTCTCCCACAGCCTTGCCCTTCGCTGGGCACGGACAGAAGAAAACCACCACCATCAAAAACCACCGCCATCAAAAACCACAAGTCAGTAAATGGGAATCAGACAGCCTATGTGAAGCTNAAGATCCCAGGCTTGGTTCCCTCTCTGCCGCGTGTCCCCTCTGGAACCTCTCCACTCAGAACACAATGATGACCCCCAAGGTTGTCCTGCTGCCCAGCTGAGACGCAGCCCCCCCACGGACTCCTGCTGCACACCCCTGCGGCTCAGTGATGCTAAGGGGGGTGATTCGAACCTTTGGAACCTCGGCCACGACTCTGCTTGCTCCTGGCTCACTGCTGAGTCCCACGGGAACACCGAGGGGACCCGGACAGGCCTAGTCCTGAGGGAGGCCCCGCCCATTTCAAGGAGGCCGACAGGTGAGTCACACGACACCTTGGAGAACTCCAAGGTCCTGTCTGATCCGGCCTTTTTTCCCCCCTGCTTCCCTCTGTGATGCACAGTCCTGGAGGCCAAGGAAGGAGCTGTGGGGGCAGGGGAGCTGAACCACTCAGCCTGGGAGGGGCACCAGCAGGGGACATGGTCCCCACACTGGCTGGGCCCCGGACACTCAGGCGTGAGACGCACTTGCTCAGCGTCACAGGGCAGGCAGCCCCAAGGCCCAGCTCATAATGGCTCTGGACTTGGGCCANGGCATCAAATGAAGAGAAACACGCTATGCACGTAAGAGCGATTTCAAGTCTGTTGTGCACTTCTTTGGCTGACATTTTTAAAAAACATAAAAATATGACGCTTTGTCTTCTTCTCTTGGCTTGAGAATGCCAGAGTCTGCTCTTCAACTTTTTTGGGTTTTCATTGTTAAAAACACTGATACTTGACAAGAAAATCCAGCATCTCTTGGCTTACAAAGAGCTCTGTTGATAACATGACCTCAGTAAGTCAATGCTAATCTGGGTCAGGCTGGAGGTTGCATTCCTATTTTACAGCTGGGGAAGCCAAGGTCCAGTGGCTTGCGTAAACTTCCAAGGCTGGGTGGTCACTGGCACTAAAACCCTGTCCAGCCTTCCTCTAGTTTGCTGAAGCTTCTGTTAAACTGGAATGCATTTCACCTATTTCATTCATAAAGCTTTTAGCCATAAACTAGTTCTCCCTTCAGCCCACTCCAGTGTTCTTGCCTGGAGAATCCCAGGGATAGGGGAGCCTGGTGGGCTGCCGTCTACGGGGTCGCACAGAGTCAGACACGACTGAACCGACGCAGCAGCAGCAGCAGCAGTTCTCCCGTTTAGTGTATGGGCTACCACAGTGAGAAAAGAAACAAATTTTTACTTACTTCAAAAGTACTAACTTCAAGATCTTCAAATTTTCCTGCAAGTGCCATTCCTGCACAGTTTACAAGCATGTCCACCGGGCCCAACTTCTCCTGTGCCTGAAGTTCATCAAATTGGGCATCAAGGAAGAGAAACAAAGAACCCGTTAGCAGCGTCAAGCTGATAAACAAAACCCATGAAACGATTAGACCTACAGGGAAGATATGCCACCTCCAAGCCACACATCAGACTGGCAAGCACCAGTCACAAGGTGCGTGGGTTAGCTTCAGCTGCCGCAGCCTCTTACTTGCTTCATGACGCTCTCCACTCGGCCGTAGTCTTGGGACACGTCGACTGATATGCAGAGCACCACCTGTCAGAAGGAGAAGCAATGATCGAGGCCGTGAGGCCCCCAAGGAGCCGCCTGTAAGGGTTAATTAAAGGCAGTTTTTCAGCAGGTGAGGAGCCCAGCTTGGACGTTCCGACTGCAGGGTTTGAAACTGCTGACAGTGCAGCTAGGAGGCAAATGGGGGCGGGCGGGCAGTTCTTCCAGGGGTTCAGCGGCGAAAGGCTCCGCCCACAAGGCAGCAGATGCAGGGGACAGGGGTTTGATCCCTGGGTCTGGAAGATCCCCTGGAGGAGGGCACGGCAACCCACTCCCAGTGTTCTTGCTTGGAGAATGCCATGGACAGAGGAGCCTGGGGGCTACGTGACTGAAGCACCTCAGCCTGCACACACGGGCAGTGTTTTTGGCAGGTGGGGGAAAACTGTTAACAAACTACCAGGGAAAAAAACATCGCCAGGGCCCTGCTTATGCTACGCAGAGAAACACGCCAGCTCTGGGACGGGGCCGCCCTGGCCCCTCCTGCACGCTCCAGCCCTGAGGACCTTCCCCTTCCTGGACGTGCAAGTCAAGGACTCTCCACACGACCTGAGGCTTCTGCTGGGTGAAGAGCAGGGCTGACGAGGGGGAGAGGGAGCAGGCGTGGCGTCAGCGAGACTGGCCTTCACCAGGACGCTCCAGAT
Source organism: Raphicerus campestris (assembly GCA_006410735.1). Taxonomy (NCBI): domain Eukaryota; kingdom Metazoa; phylum Chordata; class Mammalia; order Artiodactyla; family Bovidae; genus Raphicerus; species Raphicerus campestris. The sequence continues at coordinate 187,297 of SJYW01036645.1, forward strand.
CCGTTCTAGACGATGCCCCTTCTCTACCAGAGCTCACAGGGACAGGAAAACAGAACGGACTGGGGGGACCCGCCAAGCCTTTGCTTTCCCATGTCTGTGGGCTTCAGAACAGGGGGTACAGACAGAGGCCCGCCACACACAGGGAGGTGGGGAGGACATCTGCTGGCAGCACAGAAGGTGGAGGAAGGGAAATGCAAGCAGCCAAGAGAGCCGATTCAGTAGACTCTGGGCTGCCCAGGATCGCGCCACAGCTGCTTTCCGAGACGAGGCAGATTTATCCGACTGTCGTGCAAAGTTGTCTTTGCTTCACCACCTTAGCATCTTAACATTACCAACTCAATGGATGTGAGTTCAAGCAAACTCTGGAAGAGGATGAAGGACAGGGAAGCCTGGCATGCTGCAGTCCAGCAGTCCACGGGGTCGCAAAGAGTCGGACATGACTTAGCGACTTAACAACAAAAAAGACAACAGAGTTCTCTAATGAATTTCTGGAGGGAAAAAATGAGGCGACTGAAACCACAGTGAAACGCCATTTAAAACCCATCAGAAAAGCAAAACTTAGAAAGGCTGTTAATACCAAGTATTGGCAAGGGGTCACTACTGGCAGGAGTGTAACCATTTTGGTGATGCATGCGCTCAACAATTTCATTTCTAGCTGTATTCCATCCCTGTACAACGTGCACAGAGATAAACTTCAGCAATAGCAAGAAGGAAAGCAAACTGAAAAAAAATGGAGACGATCTAAATACCCACCCACAGTAGACCTGATGGAGGAGCGTCTACACAGACTAGAAAACTCTAGACAGACAGGTGATGGGTGGAGGAGAGTCTACACAGACAAGAGACTCTAGACAGAGAGCTGATGCATGGAGGAGAGTCTATACAGACAAGAGACTCTAGGCAGAGAGCTGATGGGTGGAGGAGCGTCTACACAGACTAGAAAACTCTAGACAGACAGGTGATGGGTGGAGGAGAGTCTACACAGACTAGAGACTCTAGACAGAGAGCTGATGGGTGGAGGAGAGTCTACGCAGACAAGAAAACTCTAGACAGGGAGGTGATGGGTGGAGGAGAGTCTACACAGACTAGAGACTCTAGAGAGCAGCAAAAAAAAAAAAAGAACAATTACTTCATGTAGCAACTGAGGGACTTTAACAACAATATCAGGCGAAGAATACACAAAGAATGATGTTGTATAAACTTAGAGAAAACAGGCTGGCGATTTCCTAGGGCCAGGAGTGGGTGGAAGAGAACAAGGGCGGACTGCTAAAGAACACGGGCCTCCTTTACGGGAGGATGAGAGTGTTCCATAACTGAATCTGGCGATAACTGCAACTGTGTGGATATGCTAAAACCCACTGAACTGTACACCTTAAATCAGTGAGCTAAACAGTGTGTGAAATTCCATCTCAACAAAGCTAGCAAAATAAGAATGATGCCATGAAGTTCCAAAAGAAGCAGAAGTAAACACTCTTCTTAGGGTGACAAGCATTCATGGTCAAATTATTTTAAAAAAACAATGGAAGGGAACTCCCTGGAGGTGCGGTGGTTAAGACTTTCAGTGCAGAGAGTGGGAGGGCGATCCCTGGTCAGGGAACTAAGGCTCTACCTGAGTGTGACAGCCAAAACACTAAAAACAAAGAAAAAAACTGTGAACTCAAGCTGGGGGTTAGCTCTAGGAATGAGGCAGAAGGATAAGGCTGATGTGGCAAAGAGAGGAGACTTCAGGGGACCCAGAAAATGCCACTTATTAAGTTGGGTGTGGCTATTAATTTATCATTTTGTTTTAGCCTAAAATATATATTTTATACATACACATACCACTGCATTCATCAAAAAACTGCATAATCACAAAATATGTTTAATACCTCCTTCCCTTTATGTTAATTTGAATAAATAACTGAAATAAATCATTTTCTAGGAAAGCATTCTGTTATTGGATCACTTGAGTGTGTGTATGTGTGTGAGAGTCTACGCATTGCTCTGGTAATAACCTGAAATCCAAGATAATTCAAACAATTTCACGATTTTAAAAACAATGTAATTAGGAACAGTTGATGGCATGGTCTCTTCCTTTGCACACCTGTGCTGATTAGACAGAAAGTACATCACGAGCACAGTGACTTTACCTGTTTATCATTAATAGAGTGTTTCTCGATTTCTTTCTTTGCCTGCAACAGCTTGTCCTGAAAGCAACAGAGAACAATTAGTTCTGGTGATGGTCTATTTGTCCATTTGTTTGTTTAAAAGGAGAGAAAAAGCAATTTTTGTACAAGGATTTATTAAATGCCAGAAAGCACACGGGACACCACCTGTGTATGCAGAGATATGGACCACACAGCGGTAAAATACGGTAAGCTGTGACTAAGGGACAGTGAGGTTTTACGTTCACTGCAGAGAAAGATAATAAAAATTAATGAACCTCGAAGTCCCAATCATCAGTATTAATTGCTAAGGGTCTCCCATCAATTCTCATAAAAGTTTTCATTTGTCATTATGGAGATATGAAACATATTCCCAAACTGAAGGGGTGTGAGATTTCATGGCATAATGATCTCCTGCAAGATTATCTAAAGAGTCCCTCCTCCACCAAAGAAGCAAATACAGTAAAAATCACTTGTGAGATGGACGAGGTAAACCTATGCTCTGAGGACAAGCAAAACTATC
>SJYW01036645.1:206509-223230 GCA_006410735.1 Raphicerus campestris
GCGGGGTTAGGCCCCGGGCGCGGCCGGTGGCGGAGCGGGGCCGGGCGGGCTCCGTGCGCGGGGAGTGGCGCCGAGGCGGAAGTACCCTGGACGCCGCAGGTCCCCGGCGCCCGGAGCGGCCCAGCACCCTCCGCCGGGGAGGCGGGGCCTCCTTAGGCCGCGGGGCTGGGCGCCGAGCCTCCCCGTGTCGGAGGCGGCGGCCCGGGGCTGTCTACGCGCCGGTCCGGACCTCCCGGCCTCGCTCCAGCGCGGGAGGCCCGGCACCAGGCCGCGAACGCCAGGCCCCATTTCGTACTTTCTGTCGTGCTTAGAAAATGGTCACAGCGCACTTTCGCTTGCCGAGGACCGGGAAGGCCTCGACGGGGAGTTCTAGAATCGCTCAGGTTGTTCAGCTTCCTTGGGTTCAGAGTTCACCTTTTACCAGGGCAGGGTTTAAAAAAGCCAAACGCTTCATTGAGATCTAATTCCCTTAGCATACAATGCCCCTGTTTAACGTGCGTTATATAGTCAGAGTTGTGCAAATATCACCACCGCCATTTAGCAGCGCCCCGAAAACACACACACAGATCCCTACCCGGTAACAGTCGCTCCCCATTTCCTCCCACCTCCTCGGGCTCTAAGTAATCACTAATCTTTCTGTCTCCATGAATTTACCTATTCTGGACATTTCATATAAATGGAATTATAGAATAGGTAGTCTTTCGTAACTGCCTTCTTTCAGTCAGCATAACGTTTTCAAGGTTCATCCATGCGGTGCAGTGTATCAGTAATTCGTGTTTTTTATGACCAAATTCCATTGTGTGGACAAACCATATTTCAGTTATCCATCAATTGATGGACATTAGGTTGCTTCTACTTGGGGACTATTATGAACAATGCTGCTGTGGATATTCATGCAGAAGTGTTTCATTTCTCTTGGGTGTATACCTAGGAGTGGAATTGCTGGATCTTATAATAACTGTTTAACCAGAACTGCCAGAGCATTTTCCAAAGCAGCTACCCAATTTTACAGTCCCTACCAGCAGTGTATAAGGACACCAGTTTCTCTGCATCTTCACCAAGACCTGTTTTCATCTCTTTTTAATTACAGCCTCCGCTGTGGGCGCAAAGTGACATTTTGTTAACGTTTTAGTTTGCAAAAGGCACGTATTTTTTGTTCACTTATGCACTTTACTTTTTTGAAGTTATTCTTAGAAATACTAGAGAGCTCAGAAACAAAGGAATTGATCTTGAGTTTTTCTTCTTAATTTATTGCCCAGAATTAGCCAAATTGCAAGCTTTGAGTCCCCAAGACTTCTGACATCAACGGAATGTTTGGACGAGGGGTTCCCAAGCTACCCTCAGGTTTGATTATTTGCTAGAAGGACTCAGAGAGCTCAGTGAGAGCTGTTACACTTATGATTATGGTTTATGAGGGTCAGCCAAGAGAAGTTGTACATAGGGTGAAGTCTGGGCTTCCCTGGTGTCTCAGTAGTAAAGAATATGCCTGCTAATGCAAGAGACGCTTAGCTGCAGGTTCAATCCCTGGGTCTGAAAGATCCTCTGGAGACGTGTCCAGTATTCTTGCTGGGCAATTCCATGGACAGAGGAGCCTGGCAGGCCACAATCCATGGGTTTCTAGAAAGAGTCAGACCTGACAGCGACTAAACAACAGGGCACAGTCTGGAAATCTCCAGGTGTGGACCTCCCAACCCCGGGTGTGGCAGTTCCCATGGAGAAGGTCAACCAAGGGAGCTCCTCTGGTATCCAGAGTGTACACTGGGGCTTCATTTCTAATAGGGGCTTCTTTCATAATAGCATTGACTGATTGCCTTTGTGGCTGAAGGCAGTCTCCAAGTTAGCAGATAACAGGGAACTCCCACCTAAATCACAAGATTGGTCTTTCTGGAATGGGCAGGCCCCACCCTAAAGTCCAGTTTCGCCAGCCCTCATCTGAAGGAAACGGCAACCCACTCCAGTACTCTTGCCTGGAAAATCCCATGGACTGAGAAGCCTGGTAGGCTACAGTCCATTGGGTCGCAAAGAGTCGGACACGACTGAGCGACTTTCCCTTCCTTCCCCTCATCTGAACAAGGACGCTTCCATCAGGTCTGAGGGAGGACACCTCCACGAAGCCAAAGGAAACGGCAAGAACTTCCCTGGGGTCCAGGCCATCCAGTGCTCTTCTACAGCAGAACAAACATATGCCTAGTATCTGGAGGAGGCGATGTGAAGCAGGAGGCTCTTAATTCAATTTCCCAACAGATTTAACAACCAGTATCCATGTTGCAGTCTTGCTGCTGAGCTGATGCCCGTGTCACGTCATGTCCAGGTGTGTTTTTCGCTGTTGTTTAGTTGCTAAGGCCTGTCCAGCTGAACTGTAGCCTGCCAAGCTTCTCTGTCCGTGGGATATTGCAGCAAGAATCCTGGAGCGGGCTGCCGTTTCCTTCAGGGGATCTACCCGAGCCCGGGAGGAGCCTGTGTCTACTGCACTAGCAGGTGGATTCTTTACTGGTGAGTCACCTGGGAAGCCCTGTCTGGGTGTGAGTGGCAGACATAGCCTGAAAAAGAAGAACGATTCGGACTGAAGACCTAAACAGACAGTTCTCCAAGGAAAACATACAGAGGACCAAGAGAAATGCAAACCAAACGCAGGTCAGAATGGCTGTCCTCAAAGACCTACAAACAGTAACTGCTGGAGGGGGTCTGGAGAGAAGGGAACCCTCTGCCACTGCTGGTGGGAATGTAAACTGATACCGTGACTATGGAGAGCAGTATGGAGGTTCTTTAAAAAACTAAAAATAAAACTACCATATGACCCAGAAACTCCACTGTTGGGCATATGCCCTGAGAAAACCATAATTCAAAAAAACACACGCACCCCAATGTTCATTGCAGCACTATGTATAATGGCCGGGACCCAGAAGCAGCCTAGCGGTCCATTGGCATGGGGATGGATAAAGATGCGGTATATATACACAATGGAATATTACTCAGCCATTGCAAGGAGTGGAACTGAATCATTGGTAGAGATGTGGACAGATCTAGAGACTGTCAGACACAGTGAAGTAAGTCAGAAAGAGAAAAACAAATGTTGTATGTTAATGCATATATGTGGACTCTAGAAGAACGGTCCAGATGAAGCTATTTCCAGACAGGAACAGACATGCAGATACAAGAGAACAGACGTGTGGGCCTGGGCGGGGAAAGGAGAGTGAGGAACTGAGAGGCTGGGAGTGACGTGCATACACGGCCGTGCAGGAAACAGGCAGCCAGTGGGCGCGCAGCCCCCTGCGTAGGACGAGGAGCTCTGCTGGGTGCTCTGTGTAGCCCAGTGGGGTGGGAGGGAGGGCCGAGAGTGAAAGGCTGTGTGTGTCCACGTCGCTGATCCATTCCACTGTACAAGCCAAACTGACAGCACGTTGAAAGCAGCCCTGCCCCAGTTTAGAAAAGATGGGGCCACACGTGCCAGAGTCTCACTCAGTCGCCAACCCTTGGTCCAGCTTATCAACACATCACCTGACCAAAGTGTCTCCCAAAGCACACCGCTCAGGGCTGCAGGGGTCAGAGACTACCATCTCGCGCTCTGAGCTTCCCTCAAGGAATTTGTGCGCGCTGGTTTTTCCTTGTCACATAATCCATTGATTTATTCCTTTTTCTTTGGTTACCACTTCTCCGATTTATGATTTGCTTTTACTCAAATCATTGTGCTTGAGGGATACTGTTCAACCTGGTATTGAACACATTGGAAGGGGCCTTGTGCTCAGCCTAGCATTCTGCTTTTCCAGATTGCTGGCGCAGATGTTAATCTAGAAAAACCCCTCTCTCGGTCCACTCTGATTGGTATATGGTGGAGTGATGCAGGCATGCTGCTAGTGGGCTTTTGGGAACCACTAGGCTTTCCTGGTGGCTCAGACAGTAAAGAATCTGCCTGCAATGCAGGAGACCCGAGTCTGACCCCTGGGTCCAGAAGATCCCCTGGAGAAGAGAATGGCTACCCACTCCAGTACTCTTGCCTGGAGCACCCTGTGGACAGAGATGCCTGGAAGCTGCAGTCCATGGGGTTGCAAAGAGTCAGACAAGCCGGAGGCAACAAGCGCGGCGCACAGCACAGCGTCGGCTGGATATCCGCATGCATAGCCAGTCAGCTGGACCCGTCGTGAGTTTGCCAGGCAAAGTGAAGGCGTTATCCCCCTGTAAGCCTCTTAGGGATTCCGGTGTGAAGGTCTCAAAGCAGAGCCACGGTCTCTCGGGTAGGCATGATCCCTGATGCGGCACCCACTCCTGAAGCAGTGGTCCTTGGGAATACGGCGTCAGGTGGAAAAATGAGGAAGCTGAGGCCCTGGGAAGAAAAAGAGAGTAAGCCATGGTCGCATCGCCATCTTCTTTCCACGAGAAGAGCTGCGTAATCTCGGCAGCATTCTCCCGTGCCCTTTCTCTTCCAGAACCACCAGAAAAGGGAAGTGTATCTGGTGGCCCCTTTCTTGGTCTTCCTCACGCTGACGTCCGCACACACTGGGGACAGCGTGTGAGCCTGCCCCACTCCCCGTCACAGCCGTTCCAATCCCCGTTCCAGGTCTCTGAGACCTTTACTGAGGACGACACGCCACGTGAGACATCCTCCTTCTGGGATAGCTCCTTGCCCATTGTTGGACATCGTGGGCCTAGTTTTACTTTTTTGCTGTTATTTTTTCAATTTTAAAAATTTATTTTATTATAAATTGCGTTTTCCCAACCAAAATCTTAGCTAGATTTTTTTTGTAGCTATAGCCAAGATTATCCTACAATTTATATGTGAAGGCAGAGGAACTAGAATATCTGAAACATGGGGGAAAAGAGGGAGTAATCAGTCTACGCGATTTCAAGACCTGTCATACGGCTGCAGTAACAAAGACAGTGGGTAGCCACAGGGTGAGCAGAACCCAGCCCAAGCTTTCTATCCAGCAGAACCCAGCAGAACCCAGAATCTGCAGGCTTTTGACAAAGTTGTGAAAGCAGTTTGATGGAGGAAAGGTAGCCTTTTCAAGAAATAATGCTGGGAAAATTGGACATCCATCCATCGACAAAAAAATGAAACTCAATCTCAACTTTATACCTTCTGCAAAAATTGACTCATAATATGATGGTTAATTTTATGTGTCAAATTGACTGGACCACTTGATACCCAGCTCTTTGGTCAAACCTTACTCCGGGTACTTCTGTGAGTGTGTATCTCATGAGGCAAAACATTTCGGTCAGCAGGCTGAGTAAAGCAGGTTAGCCTTCCCAGTGTAGGTGGGTCTCATCCAATCAGTTGAAAGCCTGGAAAGAACCAAAAGGCTGACCTTCCTCCAAGGAAGAGATCATTATTCCTGTCTGATGAACTTTTAACTGGAATACTGCCCATTTTTCTTGCCTTTGGACTTGAGTTGAAACATCAGCTCTTCTTACGTCTCCAGCCTGCCAACTCACCCTGCAGACCTTGGAATATGCCAGCCTCCATAATCCTGGGAGCCAATATCTTATATTTCATACACATGTATGTTCATATCTTCCATTAGTTCTGGTTTTCTGGAGAAATCTAACACAGAATGGATCATGGGCTAAAATGTAGAACTGTAGGGGAAAAAACACACGGGGTTTAAAGGAAACAAAACTTTGGCCAATCAGGCCAAGAACAGACCAACAGAAAACCAGGTCACGTGTTTTAAAAAAAGTCGGCTCGTTTCGGATTTCTCCCCAATGACATTCAGTGTGTTAGAACAATGATATGTCTATAAGATCCTCCAGGAAGGAAACGCTGAGCCCAAGTTTTCTATCCAGCTAATCTGTATTTCACCCTTGAACATGTGACAATCAGTACTTTTCCCGTGAGTGCCTCTTGAGAAAAGCGTTAAGGTCGTTATATTAGTCTGTCTGGGAGGCTGTAACAGAAGACCATGGACTGGGTGGCTTATATACAGCAGAAAGCCATTTCTCTCCACTTAGAGGCGGAAAGTCCAGGGCCACGGGACTGGTAGGTTGGGTGCTGGGTAAGAGCTCACCTCCTGGTCCCCGGAGGCCATGGGTTCACTGTGGCCTCACTTGGAAAGGGCAGGGAGCTCTCCGAGTTCTCTTTAATGAGGCTGCTGATCCTGTTCGTGAGGCCAAAACCACCTCTCTTGACTGCACCTTGGGTATTAGTGTTTCACCTGTGAGTTTGGGGCACACAGACTTTCAGTTTCCAGCAGAAACTTCAGCCAGTCACAAGATGACTGGGCAGAGTAGAGTGAAAGGACTGTCCTTTGAGAATCTGGCAAATGAAATAAGTTTAACTGTATAACGAAGATTAAAGCAATTGTAGCGTCTAGGGTATGAGTGTCACACCTTAGCAGGGTGGAAACAATGGAACGTTTTGGGAGGGGAGGAAGGAAAACACCTGGAAGGCGGGATGACTCTATTAACCGCCTCCTTTGAACCTGATGCCCAAAGATACTGGTTAAAGTTGACAGATCAAGTCACAGAAGGATAAATATTCACCACCGTAAACATTAAGAAATGTACTACTGGGGCTTCCTTGGTGGCCGGTGGTTAAGCAGCTGCCTTGCAGTGCTGGGGACACATGCGCGATCTCTGGTTTCAGAACTAAGATCCCACAGACCTTGGGGGAACTAAGCCAGCTCCACAGCCAGAGAGGCCACAGAGAGTTCGCACGCCACAGAAGAGGAGCCCGCGTTCTGCAACTAAGACCTGACATGGCAAATAAATAAAAACAGAAATACATTATCGACTCAAAAGAAGCACGCAAATTTTATCATTGTTTATGGTAAGGACTCACAGATCCCATCAAAGGAAGTGGATCCAGGGCTAAATGAGGTGTAATTATACAGGCGCTTGGCACTACCACACACTGCTAACCAGAGGCTGTAAAAAGGAGGCAGAGAGGGGCTTCCCTGGTGGCTCAGTGGCAAATAATCCGCCTGCAGGGAACACAGGTTCGATCCCTGATCAGGGAAGATTCCACAGGCCTTAGAGCAGCTAAGCCCTCGCGAGCCTGCCCCGGGGCTGAGCTTCCAGAGCCCGTGAGCCTGGAGCCTGTGCCCCACAGCAGGGAAGCCCGCAGAGAGGAGCCTGTGGGCTGCAACTGGAGGAGAGCCCAAGCAGCAGGGAAGACCCAGCACAGCCAAAGATGAACAGAGAAACCAGAAGGTGGAGGGAAGGCAGCACTAGCAGCCGGCACAGCGCGCCTCCCCGCTGCCTCTCCCCGCACGTGCTGCCTCCGAGGCGCCAGCACCCCAGCACTCTGCAGGACTCACGGGCGACGCCCCAGCACTCTGCAGGACTCACGGGCGACGCCCCGCACTCTGCAGGACTCACGGGCGACGCCCCGCACTCTGCAGGACTCACGGGCGACGCCCCGCACTCTGCAGGACTCACGGGCGACGCCCGGGTGGCACTGCCCTTTCCACCCCTCAGCGAGACCAGTGCTTCTCAAGTCGTGTTGCACGTCCGGTTTCCTTTTTGATTTCCTTTCTGTGGCCAACCAATTAGAAAAATTAAACCAAACCAAAAGAAAGACTTGCAAAATACAGCCTTTAATGATTTAGTATTAGAGTCCACAGACTTAAAAATGCATTTTAATAAATGTAATCTGAACAATCATAAAGAAGGAGAAGGACACAGTTGCACAGGCTGTTCATGGAAAGTATGCATAAAAGTGGTGAATACAGAGAATTATTTTTGCAGTAAGCTGTATTTTCCAGCGATGGCGGCCACAGTCTCTCCAATCCCATATGTTCTTCCAATGCGACCAGCACTGAGAGGAGGGGCCTGTGAATGCGGGGGGAACTTTGCGACTCCCTTGACCAAGGAACTGTGGCCAAAGCGACACAGCAGCCTTGCAGTAACAGCCTGGAAAAGGCCCCGCAGCTTCTCCCTGGTCTTCTTGGAGCACTCGCCCTTGCAGTGATCCGTTGTCCTTTGAGTGAGCTCAGCCCGTCTATGGAGAAGTCCATTCGAAGAAGAGCTGAGGCCTCCAGCCTGCAGTACCGCTGGACTGCCAGTCGTAGCCGGCACCAACTTGCCAGCTGTGTGAATAAGCCGCTTTCAAAGAGCATCCTCTGCCCACAGGGACAGCGCATGGAGCCCATACATTTGGCAGTTTCATGAGCAAAATAAATGGTCGTCAAATAAATTGTTTCATGAGCAAAAGAAATTGTTTCGAGCCATTGAATTTTGGAGTTATTATGAAGCAACAGTTCATAATAACTGTTGGCCACCTGATACAAAGAGCCAACTCATTGAAAAAGACCCTGATATTGGAAAAGATTGGGGGCGGGAGGAGAAGGGGACGACAGAGGATGAGATGGCTGGATGGCATCACCGACTGACGTGAGTCTGGGTGGACTCCGGGAGTTGGTGATGGACAGGGAGGCCTGGCGTGCTAAGGTTCATGGGGTCGCAAAGAGTCGGACACGACTGAGCGACTGAACAGCAGTAAATGAAACACGATGACACTGACGGCTTTCTGTTATTTTGTTTTCACAACAAAATTATGAGTGAATTAGCAATGACTCATTGTTATTCAGTCCGGTGGCGGGTGGGAGGGGGATTCCTCTGCCCAGAGACCCGAGGCCGGGCCTACGCGCTGCCCCAGGGCCAGGCGGCGCAGGGTTCCCGCTGAGCAGATTCTCTGTCTCCTGCTGCTTCGGAAACCTGAGCACCTGAGCGGAGGGACATCAGCGAACCTGAGGCATGAAAACGGCTGCAGCGGTTCTGGACTAATCTACCTCCTGCTCCAGAGACCTTCAGTATGATCCCTGGAAGAGGTCTAGTGAAGACCAACAGTGATTTTCCAGACAGCACAGCAGATTTGGGTTTGACTCACTGATAGTGTAGAAATATGATGCTTCGGTCTGGAGTCTGTGAACTGAAATTTAGGCTTGCTGTTAGCAAGCTCCCCTAATTTCAGCATCCCCTAAAGAAATAGAAAAAATTGTCAAAGGGTTTTCTCTACTCTGTAGTCAGACCTGTGCAGAAGGAATCTGTGAGAACACAGGTTCTACTTATTGGAAAGGTGTGTGTGTGTACTTTTATTAAGATTCTAGACCTGTCGCCTTGGAGACTGCCCGGTGCTGAGAACAGACGGCTATTCTGATTGGCCAGCGCTGTGCCCACCGTATCCCTGTTGTTAAACACTTTTAACATCATCCTTCCTACTTTCCTGTGAAGTGAAGTGAAGTGAAATGAAGTGAAGTGAAAGTCGTTCGATCGTGCCTTGACTCCGGGACCACATGGTCTATACAGTCCATGGAATTCTCCAGGCCAGAATAGAGTGAGTAGCCTTTCCTTTCTCCAGGGGATCTTCCGAACCCAGGGATTAAACCCAGGTCTCGCACTGCAGGCAGATTCTTTACTGTCTGAGCCACCAGGGAAACCCTCACTTACCTTTGGCTGCCACCAGTTTCTACCATTTTCAAGGTTTTTATTTAATAACCTAGAACTCCTTTGATACTTTGTTACTACTTTTTAATATGGAATGTTTAAAGGTTTCTATAAATTGTCAGTGAATTCTTAAAGGAATTATTTATGGCCTAAGACACCATACCTTTTAACTTTACAATACTGTATTGGTTTTGCCATACATCAACATGAATCCACCACAGGTGTACATAAGTTCCCACTCCTGAAGCCCCCTCCCACCTCCCTCCCTATACCATCCCTCTGGTTCATCCCAGTGCACCAGCCCCAAGCATCCTGTATCCTGCATTGAACCTAGACTGGCGATTCGTTTCTTATATGATATTATACATGTTTCAATGCCATTCTCCCAAATCATCCCACCCTCTCCCTCTCCCACAGTGTCCAAAAGACTGTTNGGTGACATCATGTGAATTATCCATGTCGTCCTCACATTATTTACAGTGGCACAGCCAAATGAGACGGTGAAAGTAAGAAATTCTGCGGGATCTACCCGGGCAGACATGCTCACTATCTTATCCACGGCCTGCAGAAGCAGGATAGGGTTGTAGGACCAGAGTCGCTGCTAAGTGAGAGCCCCTTATAAACACTCAAAGGCATGCTCTGCAGACAGCACTTAAAACGCCCACGTTTTAAAGCCATGGCTTCTGAGGCAGAAGTTCTCCTACAGGTGTGACCCTTGCAGAAGGGAACATGATTGTAAAATTTTGCTCCTCTCTCCCTTGCTAATGAACTAACAACTCACCTCATCTATCTTCTGCATCAGGAATGGCCGGAGCTGGAAGTACACTGTCTGACGAGAGAAATTAAACAAAATATATGTTTCCATTCACAAACTCTCCGCGGGACGTCAGACACGCTAAAAGCAACGACCATCCCATTCCATCTCATCTCAGCGATGCTCCGATCCTAGTCAGGACAGCCATATGTCACCTCCCACACCAGGAGGATTTGCGGTAACTGCTTAGTAACTAACTTTCTTATTCATAACCTCCCGTCTCTACGTGCCTCGGGCTTGTAAAAAAATTCAAGTAACAAAAGGGCCCAGAAGGCCACAGCAAATGGTAGCATACTGGGCGCAGAAAAGAAGGCTTTCTGTTTAACTGAGGTGGTCTACCTGGAGAAAAGGGATCGCCGCAGACAGGAGTTTCTGCCAAGAAGCAAACCAACCCACAGACGTCCCCTTCACTCCCAACGCACAAGCCAGGTTCTCTGGCTCAGCCGTCTGACTCTGCACGGGGCGGCGCCCGCCGACCCCAGGCCGAGTCCAGCAGGGGCAGGCCGTGCAGACGGGGCAGAAGGGCCCCCACGCCGCTGCCGAGGGCTGCCGCTCCGCCGGAGAGACTGCCCGCTGTCACTCGCGCAGGCCGCCTTCCGGGGGCCGCCCCGGCGGAGCCCCGGACCCCGGCCAGGGCNGTGACCCCGTGGGCTGTAGCCCCGCCGGGCCCCTTTGTCTGTGGGATTCTCCAGGCAAGAGGACTTGAGTAGGGAACCACTGCCTCCTCCAGAGGGGCTTCTTGATCCAGGGATGGGACCCCGTCTCCTGCAGTTGCTCAACGTCTTCCCCTCACTGGGCACTTCATTCCATGAGGCCACAGACAATGATTAGCTACCAGAGTCCCATCCACTTACTTAGATGCTGGTGATGCTGCTGTGACCGTGTTTTTAAATTCCTGCCATCTTTGCGGTGCTCAAGACTGAAGGACTGCGCAGTAGAGCCTGAAAAGCCAAAGCCAGACAGGGGCCCGGGCGGGGTCCACCACCTGAGGCAGACCTCCTCACTGTCTCCCTAGATTGGGGGCCCGGGCAGAGTCTGCCACCTGAGGAGGACCTCCTCACCGTGCTCCCTGGATTGGGGGCCCAGGTGGGGTGCACCACCCGAGGGCCTCCTCACCGTGCTCCCTGGATCGGGGGCCGGGCGGGACCCGCCACCTAAGGAGGAGAGGAGGACGTCTTCACTGTGGTCCCTGGATCCAGAGGCGGGGCGTCCCCACAACCTTGTAGGCAATGGGGATGAACATTCCTCCAAAGTATGTTTGTTTGGTGAATATCCTTCCAATCTCTTTTTCCTTAAAATCTTTTCTTTTGTTATTTGATCAGGTTCCAGAGGAGACAAATTCTTGTCACTAGCTGACAAGTTGACTGCAATTCTTTAAGACTTTTAATTTGGGGAAATTAACATATGTAAAGATAAAAACAAAGAAAAAAATTAATAAGTATCCATATTTCTATCGCACAGATTTAGCCATTGTTCTTGATGTGGGCTTGCCTGGTGGCTCAGTGGTAAAGAATCCACCTGCAATACAGGAGACCTGGGTTTGATCCCTGGGTTGGGAAGATCCCCTGGAGAAGGGAATGGCAACCCGCTCCAGTATTCCTGCTTGGAGAATCCCATGGACAGAGGAGCCTGGTGGGCTACAGTCCATGAGGTCACAAGAGTTGGACACAACTTAGCAACTAAACCACCAAATTCTTGATGTGTTTTCATCCCAAATTTTCTTCTTTTACAAGTAAAAATTGTAGGGTTGGCAGGGAGAGAAAGAGGGGCAAAAATTATACACATCCTTTGTAAAGTATTCAGACTTAGGAAAAATACAAAGATTCATTCACTCGATAAATATTTACTGAGCGCCCATCGGGCACTAGTACTGTTCCAGACAGTGACGGGACAGCAGAGGAGAAAACAGACAAGAACACCCCAGCTCTCCTGGAACAAACGTGAGGAGGTGAAATCACAAATAAGAAAAACAGTATGTTACACACTACATTCGTGTCCGACTCTTTGCAACCCTGTGAACGTAGCCTACCAGGCTTCTCCATCCATGGGATTCTCCAGGCAAGAATACTGGGGTGGGTTACCATTTCCTTCCCAGGGGATCTTCCCGACCCAGGGATCGAACCCGGGTCTCCCGCATTGGAGGCAGACGCTTTAACCTCTGAGCCACCAGGGAAGCCCACACCCTACATGAGACGATGGTAAGCACAGAGAAAAATAAAGCAGGGGCGGGGCTTGTTTTCATTGCAGTTTCTAATCGTGGCTACAATATGCAAATACAATTTTTACTTACTAACCTGTATCTTCTAATCGTGTTAAATTCAGATTCTGTCACTTTGGATTTTCTACATGTGGAGCCATGCCACCTGAGGATGACAACTGGGCTTTTTCCTTTTTACCCTAAACTTTTATTTTCCCACAACTGTGTAGAATCTCCTGCACAAAACTGAAAAGGAGAGGGGGCAGCAGGCACCTTGGTCTTCCTCCTGATGCCTGGGGAGCCAAGCTCTCAATAATCCACAGTAAAGTACGGTCTATGTTAAGAGTTTTCCTTTGGTAGACGTTCTGTGTTAAAATAAGATGTTCTCTTCAACCCCTAGTTTATAAAGTTAAAAAAAAATCACAAACGGTGCTGGAATTTTATTAAATGCTTTTTATGACTCTTCAGAGACATAACTTTTCTCCTTTATTTCTGTAAACACAGTANCTGGGTTTGATCCCTGGGTTGGGAAGATCCCCTGGAGAAGGGAATGGCAACCCGCTCCAGTATTCCTGCTTGGAGAATCCCATGGACAGAGGAGCCTGGTGGGCTACAGTCCATGAGGTCACAAGAGTTGGACACAACTTAGCAACTAAACCACCAAATTCTTGATGTGTTTTCATCCCAAATTTTCTTCTTTTACAAGTAAAAATTGTAGGGTTGGCAGGGAGAGAAAGAGGGGCAAAAATTATACACATCCTTTGTAAAGTATTCAGACTTAGGAAAAATACAAAGATTCATTCACTCGATAAATATTTACTGAGCGCCCATCGGGCACTAGTACTGTTCCAGACAGTGACGGGACAGCAGAGGAGAAAACAGACAAGAACACCCCAGCTCTCCTGGAACAAACGTGAGGAGGTGAAATCACAAATAAGAAAAACAGTATGTTACACACTACATTCGTGTCCGACTCTTTGCAACCCTGTGAACGTAGCCTACCAGGCTTCTCCATCCATGGGATTCTCCAGGCAAGAATACTGGGGTGGGTTACCATTTCCTTCCCAGGGGATCTTCCCGACCCAGGGATCGAACCCGGGTCTCCCGCATTGGAGGCAGACGCTTTAACCTCTGAGCCACCAGGGAAGCCCACACCCTACATGAGACGATGGTAAGCACAGAGAAAAATAAAGCAGGGGCGGGGCTTGTTTTCATTGCAGTTTCTAATCGTGGCTACAATATGCAAATACAATTTTTACTTACTAACCTGTATCTTCTAATCGTGTTAAATTCAGATTCTGTCACTTTGGATTTTCTACATGTGGAGCCATGCCACCTGAGGATGACAACTGGGCTTTNCCCTACATGAGATGATGGTAAGCACAGAGAAAAATAAAGCAGGGGCGGGGCTTGTTTTCATTGCAGTTTCTAATCGTGGCTACAATATGCAAATACAATTTTTACTTACTAACCTGTATCTTCTAATCGTGTTAAATTCAGATTCTGTCACTTTGGATTTTCTACATGTGGAGCCATGCCACCTGAGGATGACAACTGGGCTTTTTCCTTTTTACCCTAAACTTTTATTTTCCCACAACTGTGTAGAATCTCCTGCACAAAACTGAAAAGGAGAGGGGGCAGCAGGCACCTTGGTCTTCCTCCTGATGCCTGGGGAGCCAAGCTCTCAATAATCCACAGTAAAGTACGGTCTATGTTAAGAGTTTTCCTTTGGTAGACGTTCTGTGTTAAAATAAGATGTTCTCTTCAACCCCTAGTTTATAAAGTTAAAAAAAAATCACAAACGGTGCTGGAATTTTATTAAATGCTTTTTATGACTCTTCAGAGACATAACTTTTCTCCTTTATTTCTGTAAACACAGTAAATACAAATTTTTCTGTTTTAAAAGTTCTTGCTTTGTACTGCGCCATGTAAATGGAAACTTGCTGGATTCTGCGGTGAAGATCACAGCCACCGTGGTGCGTTCAAGCTGCCCAGGCGGCCAGGAAGAAGAAAATCTGAGTCTTGGGGCCAAGAGGAGCCAGCCAGCTCCGGCACACCTCTGATTTCAGCTCCAGAACCAAGACTGACATTCACCACCACGGCAGGAGACCAGCAGGAACAAAGCAAGTTCAAATTATCTCTTTTATGAAAACTCTCAAAGATAATCTAGGAAGTTGATAAATATGGATATAACTCCCTTAATTTTTTCAAGCCTTTATTAAGTAAAGGCTTGGAATAATAAGCATGATAAACAGTGTCAAGCACCACGCCACTGCAAAGGAAAGTCAGCTTTACTTGTTGCCTCAGAGGAAGACTAGAGAGCCCCTTGGACAGCAAGGAGATCCAACCAGTCCATCCGAAAGGAGATCAGCCCTGAACACTCACTGGAAGGACTGACGCTGAAGCTGAAGCTCCAATACTCGGCCACCTGCTGAGAAGAGCTGACTCATGGGAAAAGACCCTGATGCTGGGAAAGACTGAGGCGGGAGAAGGGGACGACAGAGGATGAGGTGGTTGGATGGCATCACCCACTCGATGGACATGAGTTTGCGCAAACTCTGGGAGACGGTGGAGGACAGGGAGGCCTGGCGAGCTGCCCTCCTTGGGCTGCAGAGAGCTGGACAGGACTGAGCAGCTCAACAACAGCAGAGAATCGTAAGGTCAACATCCAGGCAGAGAGGGCCTGGACAGCCAGCTTCCTCCTGAGGAGTCATCCGCCCATAGAGAGCACCTGGAAATGGCCTATGCGCCACCATCCTAGGATAAGTTTAAAGTTAGCAGAAATGTGGAAAGTTAAAACCAGAAATGTGGAAAATGGCTAAAAGTGACATAGATACTGAGCACACAAAAGCATTAAGTGATAAAATACTCACTTGTCATTAATGCTTAATTACACACTATTTAGTGAATTTAGGTGAAATACTTCCTCAGAACAAATTTTGGATTCA
Source organism: Raphicerus campestris (assembly GCA_006410735.1). Taxonomy (NCBI): domain Eukaryota; kingdom Metazoa; phylum Chordata; class Mammalia; order Artiodactyla; family Bovidae; genus Raphicerus; species Raphicerus campestris. The sequence continues at coordinate 221,850 of SJYW01036645.1, forward strand.
CAAAGAATTCTGGATTCAATTATTATACAGTTTATAATAATATCGTCATATAAATTCTCTTAATGACAAGATTTTAATAGCAATACTGTATGATTCTGAGGCAGCTAAAGTAGAATTTTCATGGATACATCTTTAATTAATAATTTTTAATAATCTCTTGTATCTAATCAATTTAGATACATTTTCTCCTATACAGAAGATCCCGAAATAAAGAAGCATACACAGAATATAGCCAACAGTAGGTTATATCAATTTACTTCACATAAGAACAGCGTATTTTGGGCCGATGATTTCCATTTAATATCAACAAAAACAATCTGTACAGAAAACCCCAAGGCAACCATAGAGCATAATATGTAAAATGTGCAAATAGACTTTAAAATGCAAGTTACTCTATAGCATTTGCAAGGCAGAACTTTATAGTAAATTAAGGAAATCCACCTCATCCTAGCTGACGTAATGACTTTGCATGGAGAGGCCACCGCAAACGTACAAGGCACAGCGTAGTGTCGGTGCGGGAGTGTGTGGCACACCCTCAGATTACACCCCCGAGGGCATTAAAATGACATGGCATCCCGTCTGCATCTCATCACCTAAGGGGACTATCAGCTCATGTCTAAAGCGTCATGAAACATTACACTGATAACATATGTGTGGTCAGGACAAGCTGTTCCCTGAACTTAAAAGGTCAAAGACAAGACTCCAGCTATTCTATATTTAAAAAATTTATATATATATATATATACACATACACACACATACCCCGATATCACAGACAAGAAACTTTCCATGATCCAAAGGGTGGCCGTGTGTTCCTTTAAGTAAAGGTTCCCATACAGTATTTCATGACAGAATTATTTAAAAAGTACATATTTATTCACCACCTGTTTTGGTCAATCTTACTACAAAAAGACATTGAAAGACACAATTTTCTTCTTCAAAACAAAGACAACGCCTAACTTAGAGAGTCTTTCTCTAAAGATTGCACAGTGAAAGGTATTACTTAGTTAAATATAAAAAAGCTTGCAGCTTTTATAGAAACTATTTAAATCTACATGGAGAAACAAGCCACCCTATCAAACGTCAGCAAGCTCCTTGGCTACAACGCAGTCCAGGGCCTTCCAAGCCTGACCACAGTGCTCTCTGCTGTCTTACTGCCCATCCCTGAGAGTAAAGCATTTAAAATTTTTTTAGTAAAGCAAATGAATTTTATTTTGATGAGAATGATGCTTAAGACTTTTTTTTTTTCAAAATATGAAATAAGCCCCATTTCATTTTAGCTGGAAAAAAAAAAAAAAAAAAAAAAAATACTCCTTGCAAAGACCACTATTCCCAACAATTTAAAATATTTGTATGTCAATCAATTTTAATTTTCTTTTCA
>SJYW01036645.1:223280-261520 GCA_006410735.1 Raphicerus campestris
AAAAAAAAAAAAAAAAAAGAATGCTCCTTGCAAAGACCACTATTCCCAACAATTTAAAATATTTGTATGTCAATCAATTTTAATTTTCTTTTCACTGGGTAATTTCTATTTTTCTGCTATTTATATATCACTCATTTTCTTATGGCCCATAATTTCATAATTTTTGTTAACAGGAGGATTTTATTGGTAATGGAGGAAAAGTAGAAGGAACGCTGAAGTGAGATCTCTGTTTCCCTGTGGCGAGAGAGTTTACCGGAAGTAATCTGACTGCCATCCAGGAAAAGCGAAACTGCCTGGGAAAGAGAGCACGCACGGTGGGCGCCGTCCTGGCTGGCTCTGGTCTAGCCTTCCTGGCCGAAATCCTCTGTAAACTTCTTTAGCTTCAGCAAGTCGTGCTCGTTGACTGTGGGCTTTGTGCTCGACAGTGACCGCAACATGTCCGACTGTCAGGAAAAAGAACGGGGGAGGGCTAGTCACCGATGTATCTGAGTAAAAAGCATTTCATCAGCAGCGTTACTGTTACTAACTTTCACCTAAGGTTAAATCTGAACATCTGCATTTTGTCACGGACTACTGATGATAAACTCTGCTGTTTTTTTCTTTGCAAAGAGCAACTTCAACTATGCCATTCCTCTGCTTATAAACCTTCAGTTGCTTGCCCCGTCCTGATCATAACTTTCAAAGGCCCCTCGGCACCCAAGGAAGTACAGTCCTCTTCAGCCAAGGAGCAAGGCCTCCGGAATTAAACCCTGATCCTTTTTCTGGCTGTATGTTTACTTTTTAAGAAAGCGGCTGTCAAAATGCAACTCAGAAGGGATATATTCATTCACATATGTGAAACGGAATAATACCATTCAATCAAAACCAACTTATCAAAAAGTTTATCAGCTAAAATCATAATCAAAATGGTAAGAAAATATATCAATGTAAAAAATTTATTAAAAATTAACTTTTAGACCATGTCCCCCGTAAAATAGTATGGAAGAATGATCAAAAGAATGAAAGCTTTAAAAAATAAAGGATTTCTAAATAATTTCTCAGATAAGCAGTGCTTAATTAACACATAAATAGTTCTAGATGTTCACAGATATATTATTGTATACAGATACACACAAGCTTATACACATATGTCTATACATCTCGATCTACATATCATGTGAAACTTGCTGTTAATTCTGACATACAGATCTGAAAAATCTTTAAGAGAAGATTTTAAAACTCAGATTTTAAAACTTATATATAAAAAATTATAAAATATAATGTTAAATAAATTTTTTAAAATGCAAACAAAAAGTCAAACCATGCAAACAACTGGCTCCAAAAGTTTATCCCCAGGGACATCCATCCACGTCATCTCAATGGCACCAGGGTCACCGGGAGAGCAGGGTGTGAGGAGGTCATCTACTATGTTGTTAGGATCAGCTCTTGAAGGTCCACGAACCTGCAACAAACAGTCGTTTGAGATCTTTATTTGAACAAATTGAATAAATGTTAAAATTTAAGCTATTATCAGGAAATCTGAACCTGTACTATTACCATGTTTTATTAAAATGCTTAGTTCCTGAAAATAAACAGAATATACAACAAAAAGTGCAGTTACCTCCAGGTGATGGGGTAGACTGTGTTGGATTTTAATGTTTTTCTTGACGATATATTTGAAATTTTATAAATTAACTTTCATGATCATAGGGAGAAAATAAGTTAAAAAAAAAATTCCCTGTGCCTAAAAATACCTTTTTCCTTTTCTAACGGCTATTAAGCGGTGATGATCCTAGACACCAAGAACAGACCTGCCTAACACGGTGCTATATTTAAAACAGGTAACCAACAAGGACCTGGCGTGCAACACAGGGAAAGAGTTCAGTATTCTGTAATAACCGAAACGGGAAAAGCAGCTGAAAAAGAACGGATCCACGTGTACGTATAACTTCACTACTTTGCTGTACACCTGAGACAACCCTGGTAAGCAACTCTTCCCCAGTGCGTCGGTAAAAGTTCATAAAAAACAGACCGACTTACAAATTCCTTTCAGTTACTCTATTTTCCACAGTAAGGAATTTCTGTGATCTTTGGGAGGTTTATTATTGTGAAATTACTGTCTCTCCAACAAAAACTCCTTCAAATATAAGTACAAAATTAAATGCTGAGTGTAATTTAAGTGCTAGCTGAACTTACAACTCATAACTGATTTAAAGTAAAGAATTTTCCTAACATCCAGAGAAAGAGCCCCTGTGATGGTGACATAATTTTCCGCTTGTGCCACACACGTGTCAGGTCAGGGCCCGCTTCGTGCTCACACCTGTTTTAAACGATCGGTCTCAAACACTGCCTTAGGACTGGGGCAGGGGCAGAGGATCAGACATTCCACTTCCCTTGTTACGCATTTTACTGTGTCTTCTCTCACAAAAATTTCAGTGGCAGGGATTTTTGTGTTTTTCAACCATTGTACTTTCTGACTTACCTCTGGGCCCAGATTAGCGATGACACATTTAATAAATAAAATCACAGGCAAACGTGTTCTTACTAATGGAAAAGCGGAAGGGAAGATGGAGCCATAGAGATCTACCAGACTGGGGGTATACAGAAGGCCTGATGTCGGGAGATCTGGCTGCTTCACCTTCTTCCTCCTAACGAGGGCCTGGCTTTGGGGCTGCATAAGCTGCCCCCAGCAGTAATACAGAGAACTGACTGGAATGTTCTTAGCAGGGAAGGCCCGAGCGCCTTCTAAATGGCAAAGACGATGTTAAGGGGAAACAACGGCTGCGGCGTGAAACCTGGTCCCGAGCCCACCGTGTTTCTCTCAGTAATGAGATGACGGAAGAGTCGAGTGACATTTACGGGGTTGTTCAGGTGCCATGACCGCTGTGTTACGAATCTTCCTCTTTTCATTCTCATACAAGCATTTCAGAGCAGTGTTACCATCCTTACTTAAGAGATGACAAAAAAAANAAAAAGAACGGATCCACGTGTACGTATAACTTCACTACTTTGCTGTACACCTGAGACAACCCTGGTAAGCAACTCTTCCCCAGTGCGTCGGTAAAAGTTCATAAAAAACAGACCGACTTACAAATTCCTTTCAGTTACTCTATTTTCCACAGTAAGGAATTTCTGTGATCTTTGGGAGGTTTATTATTGTGAAATTACTGTCTCTCCAACAAAAACTCCTTCAAATATAAGTACAAAATTAAATGCTGAGTGTAATTTAAGTGCTAGCTGAACTTACAACTCATAACTGATTTAAAGTAAAGAATTTTCCTAACATCCAGAGAAAGAGCCCCTGTGATGGTGACATAATTTTCCGCTTGTGCCACACACGTGTCAGGTCAGGGCCCGCTTCGCGCTCACACCTGTTTTAAACGATCGGTCTCAAACACTGCCTTAGGACTGGGGCAGGGGCAGAGGATCAGACATTCCACTTCCCTTGTTACGCATTTTACTGTGTCTTCTCTCACAAAAATTTCAGTGGCAGGGATTTTTGTGTTTTTCAACCATTGTACTTTCTGACTTACCTCTGGGCCCAGATTAGCGATGACACATTTAATAAATAAAATCACAGGCAAACGTGTTCTTACTAATGGAAAAGCGGAAGGGAAGATGGAGCCATAGAGATCTACCAGACCGGGGGTATACAGAAGGCCTGATGTCGGGAGATCTGGCTGCTTCACCTTCTTCCTCCTAACGAGGGCCTGGCTTTGGGGCTGCATAAGCTGCCCCCAGCAGTAATACAGAGAACTGACTGGAATGTTCTTAGCAGGGAAGGCCCGAGCGCCTTCTAAATGGCAAAGACGATGTTAAGGGGAAACACAACGGCTGCGGCGTGAACCTGGTCCCGAGCCCACCGTGTTTCTCTCAGTAATGAGATGACGGAAGAGTCGAGTGACATTTACGGGGTTGTTCAGGTGCCATGACCGCTGTGTTACGAATCTTCCTCTTTTCATTCTGATACAAGCATTTCAGAGCAGTGTTACCATCCTTACTTAAGAGATGACAAAAAAAGAGAGACTTAAAAGGTAACACAATTTGGTCAAGTAGATAAAATAAGTAAATTGTGGAGTCAGGCTTCAAATTCAGGTTTTAATTCAAGCTCCTCATTTTTTAAAAGAATAACACATGGTATACAATAGACACACATATGTTTCTTAGAGCCATGACGTATTAGTTTGTTACATACTGATGGATTAGGTTTGCTGACAGTGTTTTGGGATTTTTACATCTACGTTCATGAACATATTGGTGATTGCTATTCTCAGCAAGAGTGTATGTCCAAACTACCTAGTCTATAGTTACTTAAATTGTCTCCCAAGACTGCACGGAGAAGGAAATGGCAACCCACTCCAGTACTCTTGCCTAGAGAATTCTGTGGATGCTGGAGCCTGGTGGGCTTTTGTCCACAGGGTCGCAGAGAGTTGGACACGACTAAGCGACTTCACTTTCACTTTTCACTTTCATGCACTGGAGAAGGAAATGGCAGCCCACTCCAGTGTTCTTGCCTGGAGAATTCCAGGGACAGGGAGCCTGGTGGGCTGCCGTCTATGGGGTCACACAGAGTCGGACATGACTGAAGCGACTTAACAGCAGCAGCGGCAAGACTGCACAAAATTCCCTCTCAAACCGTATATGCTTATGTCACTCATTAGACCAAGCAGCGCATGGGAGGAGCGCGAGTGGAGAGTGGCTGAGACCTCAGTGCCAAGCACGTGAATNACAACAGCAGCGGCAAGACTGCACAAAACTCCCTCTCAAACCGTATATGCTTATGTCACTCATTAGACCAAGCAGCGCACGGGAGGAGCGCGAGTGGAGAGTGGCTGAGACCTCAGTGCCAAGCACGTGAATCAACTTAAACAATAGTTAGCTATCATTATTTTTACTTTGATAAGGAGGTATAAATGTATGGGTAACATGCTTCCAGAGCACTTGTACAAAGTAGTCTTAAAACACGTTGGGAGAATTTATTTCCGTGGAATGGACACACATTATGTAAACCCAGTTATTTATTACACAAAACTGAAATCTTCATAAAATTCTTCAAAGACAAGTCAACGGTGGTCTCAAAACTTGATTTTAAAAATATACGAAAAGACAGGTAAGCGTTCCTTGCCTTTTTAAAATGAGTGGCTGACTGCACTTTCCTGACCGGCTGCATGAGCGCGTCGCGCACAATGATGCTGATGTCTGCCCCCGAGTAGCCCTCAGTCTTCTTTCCCAGGTCCCGGAAGTCCGCTTCTGTCAGGCTGTTCTGCGTGGCCCCCAAGTGCAGCTTAAACATTGCTGCTCGGGCATGGGCCTCAGGCAAAGGGATGTAGATTCGCTTCTCAAACCTTAAAGTCAAAGAAAAATTACATCAAGAATATTACCATACGATAATATTTAATTTCTGTTAAACATTACTTTTCCAAGAACTAAGCAAGATATTTAGATATTCTCTTTTATACAGAGCCAATACATTAAACGGGCCCATATCCACCATAATTAAACATATATATATTTAGGGTAATAAAGGGAAATGCCCAGAACACAGTAACAAGTGCCTGCCTCTCCTGTCCAGGTCAGGGGTCAGCAGGGTGTAAGCACACTGGAGAACATTCTAAAGTTATCAGAATGCCTCCTCTCTAGACAGAACGGGAATTAATATTCACTTAGTACACTGTAATTAGAAATACGGTATTCGCTGTATTGTCATACCTTCGCCTAATGGCAGAATCCAGAACCCAGGGTATATTTGTAGCTCCCAGAACCAAAATTCCGTCATTGTCCACGCCAACCCCTACAGCAAAACAGATCCAGTTTCAGGCAGTTTGCAATTTCAGTGATCTTTAAGCCTCACCTGCATCTTTTCTTATGAATGTGGTATTTCCCTGTTAAAAATGCCTCCCCTTGAGTCTCTCTCTGAAAAAACTGTATTTAACCATATTTCATACTACTAGAATATGATATAAATATTCCCAACAGTAGAATCTCCTAAATTGTGGGAAAATACTATTAATATTCTTTTCAAAATATTTCTCAAAACTTTTAAATTTGAAGTCCACTTTCTCCTTCCATTTATATTGTTTCTGCTATAAGTGAATATACAAATAAGCCTCTTCACCACTTATACCGAGGGGACTCCAGCTGGGCAGGAATTACATCAGTTGAGCACTACCTTGCATCTGAACCAGGAATTCTGTCTTAATTCTTCTTGCAGCTTCACTTTCATTTTCACTTCTTGAACCACACAGAGAATCAATTTCATCAATGAAGATAATTGAAGGTTTATTCTCTCTGGCCAGTTGGAATAAGTTCTTAACTAGCCTAAAAACAAATTAGAAGTGTCAATTTCTAAAAATCAGCCAATGACGCATGACAATGAAAACATCAAAATGAAACGACGCATCAACAGGAACTCTAATAGTGCTCAGGCGCGCCGACTCTGCGGCCCCAGGATGCGGCCACCAGGCGCCTCCGTCCGCGGGGCCTCCCAGGATGCGGCCACCAGGCGCCTCCGTCCGTGGGGTCTCCCAGGACTGCGGCCACCAGGCGCCTCTGTCCATGGGATTTCCCAGGCAAGAGTGCTGGAGGGGCTGCCGTTTCCTTCTCCATACATGTGCACCATATGCTCTCTTTTCCTTATGAGATAAATTTTGAACGAGGGAACAGCTTGACAGAGAAATTAATACCACCTGTATTACAGCATTTTGGGAAGGCCTATTAATGATGTAAGAAACCTATTACTTTACGGCCTGCTATGTCGACGACCAAGCAAAGAAAAGCTTAAAAAAAAATCAATTTCTACTCACTTTTCACTCTCCCCTAGCCACTTAGAGACCAGGTCGGAGGAGGATATCGAGAAAAATGTTGAGTTATTCGCTTCTGTGGCTACAGCTTTGGCTAAGTAGGACTTTCCTGTTCCCGGCGGCCCAAATAACAGGATTCCCCTCCAAGGCGTTCTCTTGCCTAAAATGTGCATTAAAAGCAACATGAGAACTTCAGGACTGTGAACTTCGTCACCCACCGTGACGCATACCATGAGGAGGCCTCCACTCTAAAGCTGGCAGGAGATGAAACACAACTTAAATAAGTCAGTCTAAGGTAAAGACGTCTTGAGTGCACTTTATTTCTTTTTTAGAGACCACTTTGTCAAAACCGTGTTTATATGGCTATAACCCTAACAGGCGGCTCGTCCGCATGCTCACCCATCCGACCCCTGTACTGAAGCCACTGCTTGGACAGAGGACCTCGGGGCAAGGGTCTCCGCTTCCGAGGCCGTCCAGCCTATTAAGGGGGAAGATTCAGGTAAAAGGCGCTGCTGACCATCCGTATGTGCCCCGCTCAAATTCAGATTCACACCGTTTGCAGGCGTGAGACTAACACAGTCGGATGACCTGTGACGTCACACTCAATCCCTGATTCCACAGGAAGCACATATGATTATTTTAGGGGCGGATTTCCGTTCTGATGATCGGAGAACAACAGGGGGACTCCACCTTAAATTCTAGTTCTGCCAAAATATAGTAACAAGTGAACAAAATCAGTTCTTTGAACCTCAGTTCTACTGAGAAATCGTAACGGTGCCTTAAATAGACCAGGCTGGGTGACAAGTGGCAATAAAACGTCAAACACACNTCCCAGATTTGCTCTCTACATAAACCAGCTTGTTTTTAAAAGGAAAAACCTGTTTCACTGTAAAGACTGTGGGTATAGCTGTATCACGAACACAGGCTGTGGGTCACAAAAGGGACAAGGAGAAGGACAGTCCAGCACGGGCCAACCGCCTCCTGCGGAGCTGCGTCTCCAGCTCGACCCAGAAGGTGGGCTGGCAACATTCTCCCTGCAGTGATCATGAGCTACTCGAGGATACACGCTTCATGTGAAGGTGTTAAATAACTGGATACAAACTGTATAACTCGCTTTTTGAGCTTTACAATACAGGCAGACGTTCTTCCACGTCAATTGTAACAAGGACGGTACATTACACTCTAGTGAGTGGACGGCACTCCACTGTATCCCCCTGATTCACCTTGCACCCTGCTGCCTGACATTTAGGTTGTTCTGAAATATATATATATACGTAACAAATATGTGTATGCATATGAAGTAAGTATCTGTATAAGGGCATGCCACTGCCTTATAAGAGGATTTAAAGTAACAATTTACGGTACAGTGACAAGAGTTCACAATACTTTACCTCAGTCATCAGTGTGCTTTTAAAAAAATCATAAAAAAAATTATTTAGAAGCCATCTCACCTGTAAAGAGATGAGGAAATTTGATAGGCAATATCACAGCCTCTTTCAGAGCTTCTTTAGCTCCTTCCAGACCGGCAACGTCACCCCACTTCACATTGGGTCGCTCTATAACAATGGCACCTACAGAAAATCAAATCATCTTTCAATCAGAGGGCTATTTCAGCAAATTTAGATAACAACATAAAATAATGAAATTAAAGAAATGCCTTATACATTTGTCTGGAGAAGTTTTATGTATTAAAGACAGTTCTAGAAGGGTGTGACAAGAAAGTGGTTGTTAGTGGGCAGTGAGGAGGAGCTGGGACCTGGGGTGGGCAGCTGGATAATCCAGCGTGAAGCCATTCAACTGTTCTATCTCCACTACCTTGCAGTGAAATAGAAATAGCATCATCTGGCCAGACTACTGAAGACAAATGACGTTAAGTGTAAAGGTCAAACGACCTAATAAACGCCAGAGTGCCGGGAGAAGCACCAAGCAGTGCGCAAAGTGGCCGTGGGTTAGGCCACACCGGTTCTGGTCCCATTTCTCCTGTTAACCGAGAATCAGTGATCTCATGCTCCCCTAAACCACCGAAATAAAACACATTTAACCACTTTACCTGAAGACAGACAGGTGGAGAGACGGACGGACAGAGAGGGGAAGAGGAGGCTAAGAAGGGGATGATGGAGAGAGGAGGTGTGCTCTTACAGACCTGCAGTATTTCCCAAGATTTGCCAGTGTCCATTCCACCTCTAAATAGATCTATTTACAGGTTCTGTGCATTAACAGAGTTATTTAAATGATTTAGTTTTTGAACATAATATATTCACAAGTCATAGCAAACTGTCACAGTAAGAACAAGTAAAAATCAGGAACAGTCCACAAAACATTTCTTTTACTGTAGCTTACTGCTGGATCTTTCAACAAATCTTTTATCAAAGCTTTCCCAATCTCCTAGTCTATAGAAACGGCTCAGCCATGACGGAGCCTGTTCTAAGATGATGTGTAACTGTTGTTAAGAGTAACATCACCACTTACACAGTCTACTCATTACCTATGATATCACTTTACGGGTATTTTTTCTTGCCTTGAAAGGTCATCTGTTAAAGAATGCTTATACTTGGCAACTTCCCTAAATTACAAAACTCTTTAGCTATGCATTATCATGAAATAAAACTATGAACTCTTTTTGCATTCTGAAAGTTCAGACTAAGTATAAATTAAGAGGAAAATTACCTGCCTCCTGAGAAATCTGTATGCAGGTCAAGAAACAACATAATATGTCCAGTTAGAACCGGACACGGAGCAACAGACTGGCTCCAAATCAGGCAAGGAGGACGCCAAGGCTGTGTACTGTCACCCTGCTTACTTCACTTATATGCAGAGCACATCACGAGAAATGCTGGGCTGGAGGAAGCACAAGCTGGAATCAAGATTGCTGGGAGAAACACCAGTAACCTCAGATGTGCAGATGCTGCTGCTGCTGCTGCTGCGTCGCTTCGGTCGTGTCCGACTCTGTGCGACCCCACAGATGGCAGCCCAGGCTCTGCCGTCCCTGGGATTCTCCAGGCAAGAACAGTGGAGTGGGTTGCCATTTCCTTCTCCAATGCATGAAAGTGAAGTCACTGAGTCATGTCCAACTCTCAGCAACCCCACAGACTGCAGCCTACCAGGCTCCTCCATCCATGGGATTTTCCAGGCAAGAGAACTGGAGAGGCTTGCCATTGCCTTCTCCGGATATGCAGATGACACCACCCTTACGTTAGAAAGTGAAGAACTAAACAGCCTCTTGATAAAGTGAAAGAGGAGAGTGAAAAAGTTGGCTTAAACCTCAACATTCAGAAAACTAAGGTGGTGGCATCCAGTCACATCACTTCATGGCAAATAGATAGGGAAACAGTGGAAGACTATGTTTTTGAATCCAAAATCACTGCAGATGGTGACTGCAACCATGAAATTAAAAGATGCTTGCTCCTTGGAAGAACAGCTATGACCAGCCTAGACACTGTACCAAAAGCAGAGACATTACTTTGCCAAAAAAAGGTCCATCTGGGCAAAGCTATGGTTTTTCCAGTATTTGTGTATGGACGTGAGATTGGACCATAAAGAAAGCTGAGCACCGAAGAACCGATGCTTTTGAACTGTGGTGTTGGAGAAGACTCTTGAGTCCCTTGGACTCCAAGGAGATCCAACCAGTCCATCCTAAAGGAAATCAGTCCTGAATATTCATTGGAAAGACTGATGCTGAGGCTGAAGCTCCAATACTTTGGCCACCTGATGCGAAGAGCTGACTCACTGGAAAAGACCCTGATATGGGGGGAAGATTGAAGGTGGGAGGAGAAAGGAGGAGGTGGTTGGATGGCATCACTGACTCGATGGACATGCGTCTGAGCTAGCTCTGGGAACTGGTGATGGACAGGGAGGCCTCGAGTGCTGGAGTCCATGGAGCTCCAAATAAGTCAGACATGACTGAGCGACTCAACTGAACTGAAGGGAAAACCCAACTCACTTTTTCTATGTTCCATTCTGATTAGTAGCCCTATAAAAACATTACGTCATCTGACAGGATTCTGTGTCTAGTAAACAAAAGCAGATTTATACAGAAGCATTATCTTGTCAACTAAAATATTTCGCTATGAATTTTCTAAGCATGTCATAATTTATCTTCACATTTAACTAATACTTTTCTCCTTAAAGTTTAAACTAGGTGACTTTGGAATGTTCAGTGATGAAAAAAAAAATCTAGATAAATGTAATATTAAGAACTAGACATGGATTAATTATTTTTAAATTAAAAGGGAAGGATTATTAGAAAATAAAAGCCAAACAATTTGATGATTCCCAACTGGATAAATCTATCCAGTCTTTGGTATATTTATTACCCTAACACGCTCTGTATGTGTGTAACTGTTCAGTCATGTTGAAATGTTTGTAAGCTCATGGACTACAGCCCACTAGGTTCCTCTGTTCATGGAACTTTCCAGGTAAGAATACTGGAGTGGGCTGCCGCTTCCTACTCCAGATATTAATGTGATTTAACCTCAAAGACACTGAATATCAAAGTTAACAGAAGACTCAAACCATTAATTTTAATAATTAAATATTACACTTAATATCATAACCTAAAACAGAAGTAAAAGATTTGGAAAACTATTTCAGGAAAAGTGAGAAAAGATTCCAAAAAGGGATTATTTTACAATGAAATCCATCAGCAAACCATGAAACTAAAAGATGGGGAAAAAAGGACTCTCAGATAAGAAAAGCTAGGATTCTCTCTATATTCTATTTCATCCTGAAATTCCAAATAAATTTTCTCATTTAAATGTTTAAAGCATCTGTATTTTTATACATCCCTGGGCCTTACTGTCACTATAGGAAATGTAGAAAAAAATTTCTTATTAAAAACTGGGTTGTATCTTTTCCAAATTAAAGATATTAAAAATTCCAATTTTTCCTTTAGTGGGGCAGAGCCAGAGAGATGGGGAACAAAACCAAAAGAATGGAGAGGAAAAGGCTTTCTGCCTTACCAGTAAGACAAAGCCACCTGGCATGGCCCACGGGGTGGCCCTAAGAAGCTAACTAAGGAGGACGCAGGCCCACCGGGCTCGACAGTGGCGACTCCAGTTCCCGCCCTGGACCACACCCACCACTGACGTTCTTGGCACATAAAGGCATCCTCGTTAACTGCAGGGCTTCTAGATTATCCCCACGGGACCCCCATCCACCCCGGCGGGGTCGGTAAGACAGAAACACTAACGGAATGAGGAGCCCAGAAGCGCATGGTCAGCGGCGCGCCCCAGCTAGGAGCGGCCCCAGCCCCGCAGCCGGCCCTGCGATGGCTGTCCTTCCCAGATATGACACACGTTGCTGCTGCTGCTGCTGCTGCTGCATCACTCAGCCGCGCCCGACTCTGTGCGACCCCGTGGACTGCAGCCCTCCAGGCTCCTCCATCCATGGGATTCTCCAGGCAAGGGCACTGGAGTGGGGTGCCATCGCCTTCTCCCGTGCTCTGCCTGGCAAGAGTCAAGTGAATAAAATCCAGGCTACCAGTGACTGAGCGTAAAATTCAACTTGAAAAAACACTTGCTAATATATCAAAGAACAACCAAATCTCAGGAATTAAAGAAGTCAGCAGTTAATGTGATGCCTTTTTAGAAACACAGAGCTATTTCCTCTGCACGCTAAGTCGCCTCGGCCGTGCTCGACTCTTTGCGACCCTGTGAACTGCAGCCCACCAGGCTCCTCCATCCACGGGATTCTCCAAGCGAGGACACGGGAGCGGGCGGCCACTCCCTCCTGCAGGGGCAGTTTACTGCATCCCGGCCTTTGTCAAATGCAATACCAGGTAGCTTTACACTGTCAACCCTTTCAGAGCCCTGGAAGCATCTTTAACTTGCATTTTAGAGTTGGGGGAGTCTCAGCCTCTAAGACATCAGGCTCCTTGCCCCAAATCAGAAAGACTTCAGCCCAGCACAGCCTGGAGTGGAGTCCAGATGTGAGCGGAGCCACAGTCTAGACTCTCCCCATCATCCCATCCCTACAGCAGAGAGAAAGGGCTTCACAGTGTGGAAGCGTGAGAATTAAAGGGGGAGAGCAGTGTAAACAGGAACAGGAAACAGGGTGGAAACGTGTGAGGAAGAGCAGGGAGGGCCATGGCGTGAGCAGGGAGCTCGTGGCAGCGACCGCAACGAAAGCCCCGCGTGAGTCTCGATTCACCCGCCCCCGACAGGAGCTCCAGCACCACCAGACGCCACAGCACGCCAGCAGCGTGACTGCTACGCTCTCTAAAACGGGGCAATTAGACAAAATGAGAGCGAGCAACTTTTTAAGGCAGATATCACATGCAACAATAGCCTAGGAAAAACCAACCAACCTGAGAACCGAGAGAGGAAATCTTACAAAAACGGTTTCAGACAGCCAGCATGCGACCACCGGGACCAAGGCCAGTTCCTGGGCCTCATTTAAGTGCAGGTGGGAAACAAAAACCAACCCAGACAGACAATTCACTATGAGTTTTTAAAAAATAAGTAAATTTAAAAATGAAATCTAAAGCGACCTTGAAGTTGATTCTGCAGCTTCTTTTTTTCGGGATCATCAGATTCGCCTTCCCCATCACTGTCATTCCTGATAAAAAGAATTCAATGCATTCAAACGGTCACTCATTGCTATCAAAATACGGCAAAAGATGAAGGAAAGAAATATCTGCAATGAAAGCAGCACAATCAGACAGTCACTAGGAGTTTAGCTCGTCTTATTACTTTAAGAACACGCTACACAGAGCAGGAAGCAGGCGCTCGCCGCCGTCCAGCTGCGCTGCCGCGTCCGGCTCTCTGCAACCCTGTGGGCTGCAGCCCACCAGGCCCCTCTGTCCACGGGCTTCTCCAGGCAAGGACACTGCAGCGGGCTGCCATTCCCTTCTCCAGGGGACCTTCCCCACCCAGGGATGAACATGCCTTGCCAGGAGTCGTACACAGAAAATGGAGAAAAAGACCAGAATGAAGTCAGGAACAAGCTCCGAATTCCCGTGACATACCTATGTACGTATTAACTCATAAATGCATGACCCATACTTCCTTCCACAGAAGATTTAAGATGAATTACAAGAGTGTTGTAAACAACAACAATTAAAAAAATCAGGACCAGGCAAACTATATATCAGACCAAGAAGCCGTAACTAGGAGGAAAAAACTCAGAATACTATTTAAGGTACAAAGATCGGTAATCTTAGTCTGGGGGTTCCAAAGGACAGGCGACTTCTGACGAAAATAAACTGACCCCAAAGAACAAGATCAATCCAGACATTTCATATCTAGGGATTTATTCTGAGGACGTAATTTAAAATGAGTTCAGGGATTTGACTGCAAGGATAATCATGCCCATGTTGTTGACAATAGGGAAAAAAATCAGTAATAATGTGCATTCAACTATAAGGATCAGCATATAGAACATGCTGCAATCTGTAAAGCAAAAAATATGCCTTTAAGACACATTTTTTACAATATTAAAAAAAAATGTCATTACATAAAAACTTGGAAGGTTTCATCTCAAAACAGGACTGTGTGGTTCTCACAGGATAGTGGGGTTATTTATGGGTGAGGGAGACTCTAAACTGACTCACCTTGACTTTAGAGTTGGGGGTCTGTCAACTCTCTAACCTCTTTCTACACTTTCTTGTGCAACAGACAGTACTTGGTTAAAGAAAACCCGCCACTGCTAGGCGCCTAGCCATATGGAATCCGGACTTGTCCCCCTGGCCCTCGGACTCTGTGCGGGGCGCGCACAGGTCTCCCACAGGTGCTTCACGACACTGCGCTTCCACAGAAGGCCCACGTCAGCGCCTGTTCTCACCAGCTGCAGACAGCCAGAGAGGACTACCGCTTCCACGAGGAAAGCCACGCCACAACAACAGCCCGCAGGCCGGTTGTGCAGCGAGCTCTTCCAGAGGCAGCGTGCCCCGCGCAGGGAGCGCTCCCTCCGGGAAGCACACCAGCCTCTCAGCCCCGAGACGCCGCAGTGGGGCCCGGGGCCAGGAGCCTCTGTGCTTCATCTCCGCGTGCGCTGAACCCCTATCACCAGGAAGCAATGGCTTCTCTGCTGTACCCCGCCTCAGTTTACAGCGGCTCCTGCCGTCCACTACAGAAGCAGGGCGTCTCCTGAGCAGGGACACCACAGGCTCTCCAGGCATGAGCAGGAGGGCCTCAGCCCACAGGGGAGGGGCCGCTTCTGCTGCCAACGGGGGCTCGGTGAGATATGAGGGCCCACGGACCCGAGGTCAACTGATCCTTCCCAGCAGTTTCATTTCAACTTACAAGAGATGCCCTGATTTTCACATAAGAAAACCAGTGAAGTTCAACTGATTTTGAAATTCGGTGAGCTGTGAGGTCAGCGAGGGTCTCATTTTTGTACTGCCAGTGCTAGAGCTGTGAGAAGGTAAAATATTCTCAGGGTGTCACAGGAGTGCCTGGTTCTCTGACCATGTCCTGAACAGAGAAGATAAAAATCCTGAGCCTACTAAAAGTTTCTTCCAACTCTCCCACGTAGTCCGAAGGAGGCTGTCAACTCTTAGATCTTACAGTTGCCTATGGGAGTAGCCACAGGCCCCCAAGCACTGCCTTTGAGGGACCCCGAGCCTGGAGATCACAGGGATGATCTCAGGAGCCTGTGCTCCACTCCTACAATTTTAAGCCTCATCACACTCTAGCCAGAGGGAAAGAACTGGGCAACATCCCTGCCAAGCGCTTCTGCTGCCAGCCAGTCAAGGAGGCGATTTGACGGCTATCACCTCTTGAGCTTGGCAAACTGGGGGTTCGAAAACTTTTTTCTGTCAAGAATCAGACCATCTAAGTTTCAGGCTTTGTGGGCCACACAGTTCTTTGCTACAGCTGCTCAGCTTTGCAAGCCTGACACAAAAGGAGCTGCAGACAGCAGGGACCTGAAGGGAGGAGGCCGTATCCCCACACAGCATTAGAAAGCAGGCAGTGGGTCAGAGCTGGCCCTTTACTAAAGCCTATAGTCATTTCCTTCACAAACTCCTGCACTCTTGGGATTCGCTCTGAGACGCATACCCCTTCTCGTCGGCAGGGGCCGGCTGCCCCTCCTTCACCGGCTTCTGGGGCTTCTTCTCTCTCTTCTTCAGGTACTCCTTCAGCTTCTCCGCTCTGTCCAGATACTCCGTACACTTCGCCCTGATACTCTGCTTGGCTTTATCACCTTGTGCTTCATCTAGTGAAGGGAAATGCAAGAGATTTTTTTCCTTTAGTATTCTTTACAGACAGGTTTAAACTCTTAGACACACTTTTCAAACAAGGAAAATTTATTTTGGAGGAGAGAGAAAAGATCATCTCTGGTTCATCATAATCAAATGATGATCAATCTTCTAATTCTTCCTCTAGCAAGTTCAACAGTATGAGTCAGAAAAAGTTCTTAGCGAGACACTAGTATACTTTAGGTTCAAGTTAAAGAATAAGCAGAAATCCTGTAATATCCTGTGGGACTCACACTTCTCCCTTACATTCTTTGCAGATAGTTGAAAGCTGCTTATCTCACACAAAACCAATTATAAGACAAACAAAAATAAAGCAATATTAACCATTTCCACTAATGCCTATGTAAGCTTTATTTCAGAATATAAAAAGTGACAGAAATCCCAGATATTATATGTACCACCAAATACAGTAATTTTATTACATAAAGGCCCCGGTGAGGGCTGTTTGAAAGGAGACTTCAGCAGTATATGCAGTTCATGGGATTAGCCCTATCCATCTTATCAGGTTATGACTCATTCTTAGTTTCACTTTAATTTGACAGAAAAACCTCAGAATTAAAGAGGGAAGCTCAGAAGAAAATCCTTAATTACCCAACTGCTAAAATTTTGATTTAAAACAGTAACAGAAAGAAAGATACTTTTTAAGCGTCTTATTTCCCATATGCTCAGCATTAGTTTAAAAGGTTTTTCTTTTATCTGTTTTCTTCCTTACTGCTGTATCCCACCGTCTAGAACAGTGCTAGGGATTGGGGGGTAGGTGGTGGAGTTAACACTGAACACAAATTCGGATGACAAATTTGGATGTACACAAATAAAACGTCTCCCAACCTCTTTTTAAAACATTATTTTCAAAGAGACGTTTAGAAAATGAGTAAGTCCAGGTTACAGATCTGGGTGCATTACCAGTAAGATAAACCCTTCCTCATCGGCTGACGGCACTTTAGTGTGTTCAGGCGCTCACAGTGATGAGTGCAGCAGCTGCACACACTTGCTGGTTGCACACTCAGGAACTACCAAGAGGCTGGAGGGACTTCTTTGCAGACTGATGTTTTATAATCTTCTACGACTGTATTTCAATGTTCATAAATGAATAGGATAATCTTTTCTATTTCTCAGAACAGAAATGAATAATCTTTTCTATTTTAAAATAACAAAACAAATGATGGCCTTACATTTAACCACGTGGAGAAAATACTGCACAGCATGCTGGTAGAGCTGAAGGGCTTCCTCGTAGTTCCCGGCTTTATCTTCCTGGGCTGCTTTGCTAGCAAGATCTATGGCTTTCTGTTTGAAGGGAGATAAAAACCATACCATCAAAATCAAAGCACAGGGTAACTCTGAAGTCAATCATCATATTGAAAGCTTTCTTTAAAAATAAAAGCAACTTTAAAACAAATCTTTTTTTCTCTAAATCACAACTGCATTATGTTATAAATAGTAACTATTTATAAAATGCAACTTACGTTTGTTACATAGGTAAACGCTATATGAATACTACTTTCAGTTCAGCTCAGTCGCTCAGTCATGTCTGACTCTTTGCGACCCCATGAATCGCAGCATGCAAGGCCTCCCTGTCCATCACCAACTCCCGGAGTTCACTCAGACTCACATCCATCAAGTCAGTGATGCCACCCAGCCATCTCATCCTCGGTCGTCCCCTTCTCCTCCTGCCCCCAATCCCTCCCAACATCAGAGTCTTTTCCAATGAGTCAACTCTTCGCATGAGGTGGCCAAAGTACTGGAGTTTCAGCTTCAGCATCATTCCTTCCAAAGAAATCCCAGGGCTGATCTGGAAACTTCAAAAATTCTATAATGAAATGGGCAACTTTGTGTAGCATTAAAAAAAAACAAAACAACTACCGGAATTAGATCCATACAAAGACCTCTAACTGAACTCTGACAAAGACACAGAAAGGCAGGCTAAGGGCAGAGAGACAAGCCTCAGAACCGGCTCCAGAGCAACTGAACATCCATGAGCCAAAATAAGACAGAGAGAGGAGGAGAAACTGCAAACCAAACCCTGCACTTTGTACAAAACTAACTCAAAATGGATCATGGACTTAAACCATGAAATCTTCGGACAAAACAAAGCTATCTTCACCCTCAAGGGCTAGGCAAAGGGTTCTCAGACTTGACACCGAAACACCATGTATGAAAAGAAAAAAATAAAAACAGACACACAGATCAATGGACCAGAAGAAAGAGACCAGGCATAAACCAATCCATGCACTGCCAATTAATTTACCTTAAGGAAGCAAAACACGCGTGGGAGGGAAAGGATAGTCTCTCCAATAAATGGTGCTGGGAAAACTGGACAGTCATATGCAAAAGACTGGAAATAAGCATTATCTTACACCATATACAGGTATTAACTCAAAATGGATTAAAGATCCGAACATGAGACCTAAAACCATACACAAGTGAGAAGCTCCCTGGCACTGGTCTTGGTGACAATATTTTGGATTTGACACCATAAAGGCAACAAAAGCAAAAATAACTAAGTGTGACTACATCAAACCAAAAAAGCTCTGAACAGCAAAGGAAATAACAAACAGAACAGGTAACCAACTGAAAGGGAGAAAATACAAATCACGCGTGTCTGACAAGGGGTGTTAGGAAAACAATTCAATAGCAAAAATCAAAACAATTAGATCAAAAAAATGGGTAGAGGATCTGAACACACATTCTTCCAAAGAAGACACACAGATGGCCAGCAGGCACATGAAGAGGTGCGCAGGAGTGCCAATCGCCAGGGGAACGCGGATCAAAACGACGGGATGTCACCTCCCACCCGTCCGAATCGCTATTACCAGAGAGCTCCTACGACAGGGAAAAAACACTCTGCAACCGTGCATGTTGGCAGACGGTAACTAGATTCGCTGTGGGGACCCTCTCACAGTGCACACAACCAGCGAACCACGCCGCACACCTGATGCTAATACCACGCCACCCACCAATCACACCTAATACCACGCCACCCACCAATCACACCTCAAGGGGCGGGATGCTAATACCACGCCACCCACCAATCACACCTAATACCACGCCATCCACCAATCACACCTAATACCACGCCATCCACCAATCACACCTCAAGGGGTGGGACGCTAATACCACGCCACCCACCAATCACATCTAATACCATGCCATCCACCAATCACACCTAATACCACGCCATCCACCAATCACACCTCAAAGGGTGGGACGCTAATACCACGCCATCCACCACTCACACCTCAAGGGGCGGGACTCTAATACCACGCCATCAACCAATCACACCTCAAGGGGCGGGACGCTGATACCATGCCATCCACCAATCACACCTCAAGGGGCGGGACTCTAATACCACGCCATCAACCAATCGCACCTCAATCACACACTGCCGATTCCATTCATATAACCTCAAATGACAAAACCACTTAAGCATCGTCAGGAGACAGGGATGCAGGGGGAAGAGAAAGAGAAGGGACTGTGGTTGTAAAAGGGCAGCAAGAGAGATGCCTGTGGATAGAACTCTTCTGTGTCACGACTGTGGGATGTGGATTCAAGAATTAACTCATGTGTCAGAACTCTGACAGACACACACACGAAATCTCAGTAACACAGTGGAATGTACCGAGGCCAACACCCAGGTTGTGGCACTGCCACTGGGGGCGACGGGGCGATGGCTACACAGGCTCTCCTCTTCCTCGCAGCTGCACGTGGGTTTACGATCCTACATAGGCTCTCCTCTTCCTCGCAGCTGCATGAGGGTCTATGATCATCTCAGAGTCAGGCTTCCACCAAGAAAGCTACCTTTAATATGCTAAACTATGCGCACACACACACACAGATAAAGAAAAGCATGCTAACCGAAACATTCCGCCCGGATTAACTCAGACAAGAAAACTGAACTCAACAGAAATAAGAGCCAGTAGAAAAAGTGAGCATGGTCTTGCTACACCAAAAATAAGGATACAATTAAGGAATTATTCATATAATGCAGAAACGAATCATATGCTATAAACAGCATGTTTGAAAAGCAGTTGCTCAAGGACTGCATATTAATAGGATAAATGGGAGGAACAGGCCTTCTAGCTGCTGTAGCAGGAGGGAAGAAAAATAAATGGTGTGTTTGAGAGTTGATCAAACGTAGCAGTACATGTAGCGGAGAAGGCTGTGGCACCCCACTCCAGTGCTCTTGCCTGGAGAAGCCCATGGACGGAGGAGCCTGGTGGGCTGCAATCCATGGGGTCACTAACAGTCAGACAGGACTGAGCGGCTTCACTTTCACTTTTCACTTTCATGCATTGGAGAGGGAAATGGCAACTCACTCCAGTTTTCTTGCCTGGAGAATCTCAGGGACGGGGAGCCTGATGGGCTGCCGCATGTGGGGTCGCACAGAGTCGGACACGACTGAAGTGACTTAGCAGCAGCAGTACATGCTTCAAAGTTCAGGTTGTTGAACTCGAAGCTTAATTTGCAAGTCTGGTTGCCCAGCAGGATATAAAGGGAGGATGCATCAGTCAGCCCTCTTTGAGGGCCAGAATGACACCAGCGGAAACCTGGGTAGTCAGGACTTAATAATGTTCCATATCCACCAGGACGGGGGTTTCCACCTGTCATCTCTGACATCTTCTCTCCACCACATATTTCCGCGTGCCTACAAACAACCCTCCTTTAGAGAGCCCTGACACTAATACCCTCTTCAGCTTGGTGGTTTCTCGGCTACTGTTTAGAACCCAAACTTCACCAAAGCAGCCTCTACTCTCTCCAGTTCCTTCTTTCTGCATACCCTTCAGCTATCTGGGCTCCTGTCCCTTATCTGATCAATAAAACTGCTCCTATCAAGGTTCTCTGTGAAGCCAGATCCAAAGGCCAGCTCTGTCTTCATCATGATCCCTGGACAATGTTCTACAAAAGAATATTACACTGTCCTCCTACCTCTCTGACAGATCCTGCTCAGTTTCCACTGCTGCTGCTTCTTGTAACACTGTCTTCTTGACACTGAAAGATATTAAGGTTCCTCTGGGCTTGGGTGGGGCTTCTGCTTACTACCTCCCAAGGTGAGCTGTTCTCAGTGATTAAAACTGATTATCTCTAGCCTAATGATTCCCAAATTAATTCAATTTGAAAACACAGCACTCTTCTGTTTAAAATGCTCCCAGCAGCTTCTTTCTGAGCAGGTCGGTTTGGTTTTGGCCTGTCCTCCCCTACCAGAACACAAGCTTCACGAGGACAGGAGTCAACGGCTCTTTTATATTTCGGAGTCTAGCAGGAGACTGACTGGACGCTGGGTTCAGCCCAGATCCAGTCATCGACATGGAGCTACAGAGGCCAGGGACTCCTGGGACTGTCCTTTTCAAGTTAGGAGACCACAACACACGCATTCGAGAAAATCCTGGGAAAATTCCAGAACCACCTCCTCAAGAGGAAAGTTGGCTCAGGCCCCGTCTTTCAAGACTAACTTTTCCCCAGTGCTCTGGAACCTAACCCCACTTCGTTCTCTGACAGTTCAGTTCAGTTCAGTCGCTCAGTCATGTCCGACTCTTTGCGACCCCATATATCGCAGCACGCCAGGCCTCCCTGTCCATCACCAACTCCTGGAGTTCACTCAGATTCACGTCTATTGAGTCAGTGATGCCATCCAGCTATCTCATCCTCGGTCGTCCCCTTCTCCTCCTGCCCCCAATCCCTCCCAGCATCAGTCTTTTCCAATGAGTCAGTTCTTCACATGAAGTGGCCAAAGTACTGGAGTTTCAGCTTTAGCATCAGTCCTTCCAAAGAAATCCCAAGGTTGATCTCCTTCAGAATGGACTGGTTGGATCTCCTTGCAGTCCAAGGGACTCTCAAGAGTCTTCTCCAACACCACAGTTCAAAAGCATCAATTCTTCGGCNGTTGTAAACAACAACAATTAAAAAAATCAGGACCAGGCAAACTATGTATCAGACCAAGAAGCCGTAACTAGGAGGGAAAAAACTCAGAATACTATTTAAGGTACAAAGGTCGGTAATCTTAGCCTGGGGTTCCAAAGGACAGGTGACTTCTGACGAAAATAGACTGACCCCAAAGAACAGGATCAATCCAGACATTTCATATCTAGGGATTTATTCTGAGGACGTAATTTAAAATGAGTTCAGGGATTTGACTGCAAGGATAATCATGCCCATGTTGTTGACAATAGGGAAAAAAATCAGTAATAATGTGCATTCAACTATAAGGATCAGCATATAGAACATTTTTTACAATATTAAAAAAAAATGTCATTACATAAAAACTTGGAAGGTTTCATCTCAAAACAGGACTGTGTGGTTCTCACAGGATAGTGGGGTTATTTATGGGTGAGGGAGACTCTAAACTGACTCACCTTGACTTTAGAGTTGGGGGTCTGTCAACTCTCTAACCTCTTTCTACACTTTCTTGTGCAACAGACAGTACTTGGTTAAAGAAAACCCGCCACTGCTAGGCGCCTAGCCATATGGAATCCGGACTTGTCCCCCTGGCCCTCGGACTCTGTGCGGGGCGCACACAGGTCTCCCACAGGTGCTTCACGACACTGCGCTTCCACAGAAGGCCCACGTCAGCGCCTGTCCTCACCAGCTGCAGACAGCCAGAGAGGACTACCGCTTCCACGAGGAAAGCCACGCAACAACAACAGCCCGCAGGCCGGTTGTGCAGTGAGCTCTTCCAGAGGCAGCGTGCCCCGCGCAGGGAGCGCTCCCTCCGGGAAGCACACCAGCCTCTCAGCCCCGAGACGCCGCAGTGGGGCCCGGGGCCAGGAGCCTCTGTGCTTCATCTCCGCGTGCGCTGAACCCCTATCACCAGGAAGCAATGGCTTCTCTGCTGTACCCCGCCTCANGAATGAAAACTGACCTTTTCCAGTCCTGTGGCCACTGCTGAGTTTTCCAAATTTGCTGGCATATTGAGTGCAGTCCTTTGACAGCATCATCTTTTAGGATTTGAGGTGATGGCATTCCAGCTGAGCTATTTCAAATCCTCTGCCAGTTACTCCCCTCAATTATATCAGTGCAACTGTTCTCCCCAACCTAACTTTCCCCTTTTAAGGGAGCAATCCTTAGCATAAAAATGAATGTAAGTCCTATCTTAGACTCACAGCTACAAAACACCAACAAAACACACCACCTCTCACTAATTCTAAGGTTCCATGTAACTAACAACTTACCTATCTCTTCACCTCCACAGCCAAGTCCCAAGGAGAACCCTGCAAGCATCTTGGTTTCCTGGTTCCTCCCACTGTCATCTTCCTGCTCCCTGACGGCCCGGCTCTCACTCGCGGGGTTCCGGGTGACCAGGTGAGCCCTCATCAGACAGACCCACGAGGCGGCCTCCTCTGTCCTCCCAGGTGTTACTCTCGGCTTCGTCACCACTCTTTCTCAGGCTCCCTTCTCTCTCCTGACGCTGCTATTCCACTCGGTTTGTGCCTTGGTTCCTGTTCCCCTCCTTCCATAAACTCCAAGATGCCCCAACCTCTGCTACCATCTGTGTGCTAGGAACCCCCAAATCCTTATCTCCACCCAGTCGAAGTTCTACATACATGAATCCAACTGCTCAGTGGACATTTCCACCCAACTGTCCCCACAAGCACTTCAAGGCCCAAAAGTTCAGGATCCCTCCGGCCCCAAAGATGCCCCCATCTTCCAGTAATCCCAGAACCAACCCACTCAGACCCCCAACAAGGAATCTGGGAGAAACTCGCTTGTTAAGTGGAGCACCACGCCCACCTCCCCTTCCCCTTAGGTCCGTCTCTCACCAGGCCTGCCCCCGATTCTCACAGCTACTGCGCCCCTCTGGGCCTCGCCACCTCCCATCGCAGAGACAGAGCCTGCCTCCTAACTGGCTTCAGTGCTTCCGGCCTGCCACCCGTCAAGCTGTCCCTGTACACACACAATGGTTTTGTTCTAGAACAAAAACTGGAGCTTCCTGGTTCTCTTGACTCCCCGTGTGGAGCAGGAC
Source organism: Raphicerus campestris (assembly GCA_006410735.1). Taxonomy (NCBI): domain Eukaryota; kingdom Metazoa; phylum Chordata; class Mammalia; order Artiodactyla; family Bovidae; genus Raphicerus; species Raphicerus campestris. The sequence continues at coordinate 247,210 of SJYW01036645.1, forward strand.
GGGGCCAATCACCTGTGCACACTGCTGCTCAGGACCTAGGCTCAACCTCTTCCCGCACACGCTAATCCCGTCACGCCAAACTCCTGGGCCAACCCGGATGGCTGAGAATCCGCGCCTGCGTGTGCAGCCTGCGGCCCACCCAGAACACTGTGCCCAGCGTCTCCAGGACTCAGCACAGCCACTGTGGTCCTGCCGGAAGCCCTCCCCAGCACGGCTAGGAGACCTAGCCATGCGTGCTCTAAACTTCCACTGCCCGCTGCACATCCTTCCAAAGGGCACAAAATACCCCAAGTCACTTTATATGTCTGTTTTCACATCAGCATACAAGCCCTTGGAAATCAAGGATGATATATTTCTTTTACGATGCCCCAACATGTAGACACTCTTAAAAACACTCCAGACTGAGGAAACGCGAGCTCTGTACACAATGAACTTGCAGTTTCTCCCAACTCTCCCCAAGGGCTATTACACTTCTGGACTCAGGCATAAGTTCATTTTCTCTACCTGGAATGCCTCCTACTCTCCTGTCCAAGAAGGCATGATTTTATTGTGAAAAGGCACCAACATATGAGCAGACAGGCCTGGATTCAAAACTAGCTTCAACAAACTAACTGCATGTCTCTGGGTAAATCATAACCTCAAGAAGCCCTGGACCCTTACACTGAGAAACTGAAGTATACTCTCTTAGAAGAGGTGTTCTGAGGACTAAGTGAGATCACAGCAACCAGGCAGACAGCGCCAGCATCTCGCTTTATCCAAGCTCACCATCACCTCCTCTGTGGGACCATTCTCATTTATCCTCGAAGAGCTACACAAGTCCTTCCATTCTGCCCTCCCTCACTAGAGCATCATCACATTAATTCATTTTGCTCTTTAGTTATCTGCATCCCTCCATCTGATTATAAGCATCGGGCTATGGGGACTTCTGCCTCGTTTGGTCGGAAAGTTATTTGTCAGTTAAATATTCTTCACCCAAATTTCCTACATTAGAAGATTGAAAAGGTTGAATGAGCGCGTGCACCCGACCCAACCACTGATAAAAATACAACTCATTCTCTCTTCCTGTTTAACACCAGCAACTGTGCCTCTAAGACAGGCCAATCTCAAACTGATTTACTGAGGAACATTCAGAGCCCAATTCCAATATAGTGCAAACAATTATAGAATGAAATTGCAACCTCGCAAAAGAAAAAACATGGATAAGCAGATGAAGATTATACTGTAGGAAGCCCAAGTCACATGCAGATTCTTGACAAATGAAACGCTGGTGGACTATGCATAAGGTGGATGAGCAACAAGGAAACAGGCGGGCATAGGAAATCTCAGCCATTATCTTGTAAACACTCTTAGTGGTGCATTATCTGTGGAAAAAGGAATCGCTATGCTGCACAACTGAAACCAGTAAAAAGCTGTACAGCAACGAACTTCAATAAAAACATGTTTTACAGATGGTGGAATAAAACTATGCAGTTAACTGAGAAACCAAGAAGGATGAAGACAAGATGGGCACTTCAAAAGAAACCACCTTTGATACTCAAGGGAACAATACTTTTATCAAATGACCAATACTTTTTCCAAGTATATTTACCAAAAAGATCCCTTCTGAGTGGGGTTACATTATTGTTGCATCTTAGTTTAAGGAAATCTTGACAAAAATACACATATAAAAATCAACACATGACATTCTCTAAGAAATAAGTCACAGTTGCAATTATATTTTGTGAAACAAAACATTTATTTTCATAATTTTTTTGGTCAATTTTCAACATAAAACTCCCAAGCAAGCACTCCACCCCCTTTCTGGTGAAAATTTGATTTCGATTTAAATTGGTCTACTTTCAGTGATCTTCCTTCAGGATCAACCACTCTGGGCTAAGCAGATCTTCTGCTAATTATCCTAGCTGCCTGTACTCAATAGATGCCTTTTCAACTGTTAAACCAAGAGGAGGACTCAATATAGGTATTCATACCACTCTTGTCCCAAACTTACCTAGTGGACTGCTGCCCTCAAGGTTAAGTCACATTCTAAACCCCACTTAGAACTGGACAGGGAACAACGGACTGGTTCCAAATGGGAAAGGAGTATGTCAAAGCTGTATACTGACACCCTGCTTATTTAACTTACATTCAGAGTACATCATGCAAAATTCCAAGCTGGAATCAAGATTGCCGGGAGAAGTATCAATAACCTCAGATACGCAGATGACACCACCCTTATGGCAGAAAGTGAAGAGGAACTAAAGAGCCTCTTGATGAAAGTGAAAGACCAGAGTGAAAAAGTTGGCTTAAAACTCAACATTCAGAAAACGAAGATCATGGCATCCAGTCCCATCTCTTCATGGCAACTAGATGGGGAAACAATGGAAACAGTGAGAAACTTTATTTTCTTGGGCTCCAAATCACTGCAGATGGTGATTGCATCCATAAAATTAAAAGATGCTTGATCCTTGGAAGAAAAGCTATGACCAACCTAGATAGCATATTAAAAAGCAGAGACATGACTTTGCCAACAAAGGTCCGTTTAGTCAAACCTATGGTTTTTCCAGCGGTCATGTACGGATGTGAGAGGTGGACTATAAAGAAAGAGGAGTACTGAAATATTGGTGCTTCTCAACTGCGGGGTTGGAGAAGACTTTCGAGAGTCCCCTGGACTGCAAGGAGATCCAACCAGCCCATCCTAAAGGAAATCAGTCCTGAATATTCATTGGAAGGACTGATGTTGAAGCTGAAACTCCAATACTTTGGCCACCTGATGCGAAGAGCCAACTCACTGCAAAAGACCCTGATGATGGGAAAGACTGAAGGAGAGAGAAGGGGATGACAGAGGATGAGATGGTTGGATGGCATCATCGACTCAATGGACATGAGTGTGAGTAAACTGGGATAGCTGGTGATGGACAGGGAGGCCTGGCGTGCTGCAAGTCCATGGAGTCACACAGAGTCGGACACGACTGAGCAGCTGAACTGAAACCCCAGGATGGGAGGCACTGTTTAAAAAATGTCTCATCTCAAAGAATTCCATTCCACAAAGGTTGAACAACTGTCTAAAATATTAGGATCACGTGCTTTACGAATAAAACACGGAACTCACGGCCGCAGGGGTGGAAAGGTGAAGTAACAAAGGAGCTGAAGCCTACTCCATGGTCTTATTTACATGCCACACTTGGGGAGCCATCACGGCGCAGCTGAACGCAGAGTCCAGGAATTCACGGATTCCTCAGATCCTGAGCTCACGAGTCTACTCTTCTGACAGCTCGAAAGAAAGGCTTTGCTACAGCAGCTTGAGGAACCAGGAGAGGACTCCAACCTTCCTATTTTCATCTGATCCAGAGCAGTGCATTTCACGCATCCCGTTCTTTCCTCTCTCCCTTACACCGACTGGAGTCTATGCCTCTCCTTCAACCTTCAACCAGTTCGGTTCAAACTGGGCTGCTTTGAAAAGGGAAAACCACCACACATACCCACGGCAGAGAAGCCTCGACAGAAGTCAGGAGTCCTACAGCGCGGGGAGCTCCGGCGAGCCCGGGGGCAGGCGGAAAGCCGGCCTCCTCCCCCGGGCTCGGGGCGCGGGCACCGCCCTCCGGCTCGGGGCGCGGCCGCCCCCGCTGCCCCCCACCCTCCCGCGCCGGGGATACCTGCAGGTTGGTCGGGGTGGACGCCATGGTGGAGACCCGAGGCGGCTCCCCGGGGAGGGCCTGGGGCGGAGGCAGGCAACAGGGCGACGTCGACTCACACCTGGAGCGGCCCGAACGCCCGCAGGCCAGCGGCTTCGAACCTCGCGGCTGCCTCCCTCGGGAACCCGTTCGCAAACCACCCGGCACTCAGCGCCCGACCCTCTCCACGGCGCTTCCGCGATCCCAGCCCCCCGCACCGGGCTCGCGTCCCGCCTCTGCCCCAGAACTTCCGCCTCCGTCATCAGCACGCGCCCCACCCCGTCCCCGACTGTCGCGGTCTCGCCTTCGCCCTGGGCCTCGCGAGGCCGGGACGCGCGTCCCTGAACCCGCTGAGGCCTGGCGGAAGTCAGCCTGCGCGCAGGCGCACTACGGCTCCGCTGAGCCAGTGGGGCCGCTGGGGATGCAGGGCTGTTCTGCTTCTAACTTTTGCGGCTGTGGTATACTTTGAGATGAGTTACTGGATGCTGTGAAAGTGCTGCACTCAATATGCCAGCAAATTTGGAAAACTCAGCAGTGGCCACAGGACTGGAAAAGGTCAGTGTTCATCCCAATTCCAAAGAAAGGCAATGCCAAAGAACGCTCAAACTACCGCACAATTGCACTCATCTCACATGCTAGTAAAGTAAGGCTCAAAATTCNAATGTCTCTGCTTTTTAATATGCTGTCTAGGTTGGTCATAGCTTTTCTTCCAAAGAGCAAGCATCTTTTAATTTCATGGATGCAGTCACCATCTGCAGTGATTTTGGAGCCTCCCCAAAATAAAGTCAGCCATTGTTTCCACTGTTTGTCTCCCTATTTAGCTGCCGTAAAGTGAAGGGACCAGATCCCATGATCTTAGTTTTGTGAATTTTGAGTTTAAAGCCAGATTTTTCACTCTGATTTCTCTTTNCCCCAAAATAAAGTCAGCCATTGTTTCCACTGTTTGTCTCCCCATTTAGCTGCCGTAAAGTGAAGGGACCAGATCCCATGATCTTAGTTTTGTGAATTTTGAGTTTAAAGCCAGATTTTTCACTCTGATTTCTCTTTCATGAAGAGGCTCTTGAGTTCCTTTTTGCTTTCTGATACAGGGTGGTGTCATGGTCACCGTTTGCTCCTCTGCAAAATGGGATAGTTTGGCACCTATCTCAGGCTTGTGGGCAATGCTCGTGCTGGTGTCTAGGCGCAGTGCGCAGTGATGAGTGAACAGGAAGGTCTCAGGGTATGTTAGCACTGATTATGGCTCACACTTTACATTTCATCCAACAAACATTTTCCAAATGGTTACTGTCATGGCTCGACGAAGCCCTGAGAATTTTAATGAAAATTGTGTCAGGCCCTCCTTTCAAGGAGTTTCCAGTAGATTGGTGGGGATGTGGCACCTGAACAAATCCTGTGAAACTGCTGCTGCTGCTGAGTCGCTTTAGTCGTGTCCGGCTCTTTGTGACCTTATGAACTGTAGCCCTCCAGGCTCCTCTGTCCGTGGGATTCTCCAGGCAAGAACACTGGAGTGGGTTGTTGTGCCCTCCTCCAGGGCCCTTCCTGACCCAGGGATCGAACCCACGTCTCTGTGTCTCCTGCACTGGGAGTCACGCTCTTCACCTCTAGTGCCACCTGGGAAGCCCTGAAATGCTCAGATCAGATATTATTTATTCCAGTTACTGTGACAGGGAAGGTTAATGGCTTGAACAGCTAAGTGCTTTATGTGGGACGATGGAAATCAGAGATTAGTGGCAGAACTAAAATAAGACCTTTCCCCAGCATTCTGTTCTTTGCAGTCCTGATTCTTTCTTTTTTTCCCCCTTCCTTTTCTAGCTTCTCAAAGAAAGCGAAATAGATGTTTAATGACTCCAACGTTTTCTTTCCCACTCATTCCCTAATTCTTTATGAACATCTGGCATCTCCTAAATAAAGATCTTCCCTCCTGCATCATATTTAGTACTGGCAACTACCCAGCTCTTGAAATCTCTTCTGGGCAGCGTGCTGATGTCGTTTATCCTCTCCACTTCCTCCCCTCCTCACTCTTAAGGGCAGAGTTCCCTCAGAGTCTGACACCCTCTTCTCTTTCACTACTCAAGCTTTGCGCGTCTCCTTGCTGGGTTCTAGATGCAATAGAATAGAAATGGCTTCAAATTTAAATCTCTAGGCCTTCCCTGTCCTCTGTCCATCATTGACAGCTACCTCCCAGAGAGCTCCAAAAGCCATGGGATTTTCCCACAGGAAAAATCCAATGCAGTAAAAGTCAAATTATCGTATACTCCAAACTTCCATCTCTGTTTGCTCCTCAAAATAAATATCCCCAGCTCTCCATCATCCAGGCTCAAAGCTGAAAGCCCCTCTCTGCCTGTGTCTACCAGTTCTTCCCGCCCTTCTGTCCCCTTCCAGTTACTGATAAAATACTGATAAAATCCAGTCCTTAGAATGGCAGCACATACTAGACATTTAGTAAATATTAAACTATTTAACTGAGCTGCGTAGAACAACCTCTGGTTCCTTAATGACTTTCAAGCTTGATTTTGCCTAAAGATACAACCAGACTCCAATTTACCTTTCAATTCAATCCCTAAATGTTTACCAAACTCCCACTAAAGACAAGTCTACTGCGTGTTAGGAACCTGTGAATATGAATAAGATGTGGTCTTTGCCATTTAGGATCTTACAATTTAGTGGAAGGGACAGATGTGTGATAATGAAAAGAGAACTTAACTGATCACCACAATTGAGTGTCACTGTGTGCCAGGCTGTTTCAGGTGCTGGGTATGAACCGAAGAGTCAGTAATTTCTCTTATGGCCTATACAGTTGATACCATGTACTCCCTAATGTGCAGTGAGAAAGGTGTCACCTAAGATATTTTAAAACTTTAGTCGCATCATGAGAAAGTACCATAAAAACACAAATTAAAGAAAAAATTCTACAAAATACCTGACTGTGTACTCCAAAAATGTGAAAGTCTTAAAAAATAAGAAAGAGCGAGAAACTCATCAAAGATTTTAGAATTGCGTCTCTGCGTGCGTGCTCAGCTGTTCAGTCATGTCTGAATCTTTGCAACCTCAAGGACAGTAGTCCGCCAGGCTCCATGGGATTTTCCAAGCAAGAATGCTGTAGTGGGTTTCCATTTCCTCCTCCAGAGGGTCTCCCAAACCCAAGGATCAAATCCAAGTCTCCTGTGGCTCCTGCATTGGTCGGCGGGTTCTTTAAGTCTGAACCACCTGGGAAGTGAGACTCAGGAGACTGGCAGCTAAATGCAGTATGGGGTTCTGGATTGAATTATAAAACAGAAAAGGACAGTGGAAAATGGATAAAAATATGCCTTTTAGATAATAGTATTACACTGATGCTAATTTCTTAGTTTTGATAAGTATACCATGGTTGTTTAAGATGTTAACAGTAAGAGATAAAGAGTGAGGCATATATGGGAAGTCTCTTTATTTTTGAAACTCTCTTGTAAATATTATTTTAAGATAAAATGTTTCCTTAAAAGGTCCTGCTCTTTGGAGTTACCTTCTAGTAAAATAGAAACTTTTTTCCCTTTACATGTGTGAGATAAATAGAAAATGCATATTGAACTGTGCCCTTGTTCCTGACACAGATCTCCTGAACCCCTGGACTTTTCTGGGTGATGGAAATGTCTTTTGTTCCGATGAGGTGACCCTGGGTAGATTCCTGGATGAGGACTGGTCACCAGGAAGTATAAGCCATGATTCGAAACTTGGGAATCTCAGCCCCACCCGCCATTCTCTTAAGAAGGCAGAAGGCTGAAGGTGGAGTTAATGATTGCTCATGCCCATGTGATGTGGGGAATCATCCTTAAAAATCCCCAAAATATGGGCTTCAGAGAGCTTCTGGGTTGGTGAGCACGTGGAGGTGCTGGGAGGGTGGTGGGCTACGATGGGCTCGGGACCTCCATGCCCGTTCCCGCACACCCTGCCCTGTGCACCTCGTCTGTCCGGGGATGTTCAGNCAGGTGCTGGGTATGAACCGAAGAGTCAGTAATTTCTCTTATGGCCTATACAGTTGATACCATGTACTCCCTAATGTGCAGTGAGAAAGGTGTCACCTAAGATATTTAAAAACTTCAGTCGCATCATAAGAAAGTACCATAAAAACACAAATTAAAGAAAAAATTCTACAAAATACCTGACTGTGTACTCCAAAAATGTGAAAGTCTTAAAAAATAAGAAAGAGCGAGAAACTCATCAAAGATTTTAGAATTGCGTCTCTGCGTGCGTGCTCAGCTGTTCAGTCATGTCTGAATCTTTGCAACCTCAAGGACAGTAGTCCGCCAGGCTCCATGGGATTTTCCAAGCAAGAATGCTGTAGTGGGTTTCCATTTCCTCCTCCAGAGGGTCTCCCAAACCCAAGGATCAAATCCAAGTCTCCTGTGGCTCCTGCATTGGTCGGCGGGTTCTTTAAGTCTGAACCACCTGGGAAGTGAGACTCAGGAGACTGGCAGCTAAATGCAGTATGGGGTTCTGGATTGAATTATAAAACAGAAAAGGACAGTGGAAAATGGATAAAAATATGCCTTTTAGATAATAGTATTACACTGATGCTAATTTCTTAGTTTTGATAAGTATACCATGGTTGTTTAAGATGTTAACAGTAGGAGATAAAGAGTGAGGCATATATGGGAAGTCTCTTTATTTTTGAAACTCTCTTGTAAATATTATTTTAAGATAAAATGTTTCCTTAAAAGGTCCTGCTCTTTGGAGTTACCTTCTAGTAAAATAGAAACTTTTTTCCCTTTACATGTGTGAGATAAATAGAAAATGCATATTGAACTGTGCCCTTGTTCCTGACACAGATCTCCTGAACCCCTGGACTTTTCTGGGTGATGGAAATGTCTTTTGTTCCGATGAGGTGACCCTGGGTAGATTCCTGGATGAGGACTGGTCACCAGGAAGTATAAGCCATGATTCGAAACTTGGGAATCTCAGCCCCACCCGCCATTCTCTTAAGAAGGCAGAAGGCTGAAGGTGGAGTTAATGATTGCTCATGCCCATGTGATGTGGGGAATCATCCTTAAAAATCCCCAAAGTATGGGCTTCAGAGAGCTTCTGGGTTGGTGAGCACGTGGAGGTGCTGGGAGGGTGGTGGGCTACGATGGGCTCGGGACCTCCATGCCCGTTCCCGCACACCCTGCCCTGTGCACCTCGTCTGTCCGGGGATGTTCAGCTGTATCCTTTATCCAAACCTTTCATAGTAAGCTGATGAAAATGAGTTAAATGTTTTTCTGAGTCCTGTGAGCTGCTTTGCAAATTAATCAAACCTGAGGAGGGGAGTCATTGTAGACTCTGATCTACAGCCAGAAGCACAAGTAACATCCCAGGCTTGTGACTGGCATCTGAGGAGGGTGTGTGTCGGAGGCAGGGCAGGAAGGCAGTCTTGTGGGACTGAGCCCTCCATGTGTGGGATCTGACGTTGTCTCTAGTGTCAGAATTGAATTAAATTTTAAGACACTCAGCTCATGTCGAAAGTTGCTGGGTATGAGGAAAAGTCTTCACAAATTTGATGACCAGAAGTACATACAAAATGTCTTTAAGAAATGTCTTAAAACTCTACATTCAGAAAACAAAGATCATGGCATTTGGTCCCATCACTTCATGGCAAATAGATGGGAAAACAGTGGAAACAGTGAGAGACTTTATTTTGGGTCGGTTTCTGCCTGCTGAGGCGCCTGCTCCCTCCCTGACCCGGACACAGCAATAAGCCAACTGACCTCGTGAAGGGAGTGACTCATCGGGGCTCCTGGGCTGGAAGCCGGCTCTCCGTATCAGGCAGCATACCTTTCTGAACATGCTGGTCACCTGGAGGCCCAGCCCCTGCCTGCTGACTGTTGCTCATTTTATTCATATGAAGCTACAGAGGGTTCTGGACTGTTAGTGGGGTTAGGCACCAGCCCATCAACGTCAGTCAGCCCACTGAGGATGGGCAGAGGCGACCGTTCTTCACTGTGGCTGGTCTAAGGCATCTGCTCAGGAGGAAAGGTGAGGGGCCTGCCTTCAACAGTTTTGCAAGCTGGATGATCATTCTCCAGATGGTGGGCACTTAGATGGGCTTCCCAGGTGGCGTTTGTGGCAAAGAACCCAGCTGCTAATGGAGGAGATGTAAGAGATGTGGGTTCACTCCCTGGTCAGGAAGATCCCCTGGAGGAGAAGATGGCAACCCATTCGAGTGTTCTTGCCTGGAGTATCTCATGGACAGACGAGCCTGGTGGGCTGCAGTCCATGGGGTCACAAAGAGTCAGACACAGCTGAGCAGCTAAGCACGCATGCACGCTGATTTCAAGCTCCCTGAAGTTGCCGGCCAAATTCATGGTAGCTTACTTTATCAAAGGAAGAAAACACGCATGCACGCGCACAGCACGATCTTGGCTGCTTCAAGTCTCTGACTTCAGGGAAGACTCAGGCTCTCTCTTAAAGGGTTTTACTGATTAGGTCAGACCCACCCAGGATAACCTTGATTAACTCCAGGTCAAATTATTAGGGACCTTCATTACATCTGCAAAATCCCTTCACCTTTGCCATATCCTGTTGGTCTGAACCAAGTCACAGGTTCTTTCTGTACTTAAGGGAAGGTGTTACACAAGGCTATGACTCACTGCAGGGCGGGGGGGATCACTGAGACTATGACCACCACAGTAATATTTTACAAGACATCTCTGTAAGGGAGATGAAAAAATTCATATTTTTTAAGATAAGAGATATGTGAAAGATTTCATATTATGAATACTATATAAAATTTTTGTTGGTTCTGTATGTTTTACAGGGCTCTGATCAGTATTACATTTGTTAAGATACTCAGAAAAATGGAGTAACTGGCAGAGAAAGAGGAATGCAGTAATTTATTACTNGAGATATGTGAAAGATTTCATATTATGAATACTATATAAAATTTTTGTTGGTTCTGTATGTTTTACAGGGCTCTGATCAGTATTACATTTGTTAAGATACTCAGAAAAATGGAGTAACTGGCAGAGAAAGAGGAATGCAGTAATTTATTACTTATATATCGAATTTAAAAAATAGCCCCAACAGGTGAGTATAACAAAACAGAAGCCGAATAACAGATACAGAGAACAAATTAGCGGCTCCCAAAGCACAAACTGCGGTGCATAAAGTGAACTACAAGGACCTACCGCACAGCACAGGGTACGGCCAGCATTTTATAAGGACTTTAAGTGGAGTATAATCTACAAACACTTTGAATCACTATGTTGTTCATCTGAAACTAATATAATATTGTAAATCAACTATGAACTGAAGTGAAGCCGCTCAGTCGTGTCCGACTCTTTGCGACCTCATGGGCTGTAGCCCACCAGGCTCCTCTGTCCATGGGTTTTTCCAGGCAATAGTCCTGGAGTGGATTGCCATTTACCTCACCAAAAAGAAAAAAAAGTGGAGTGAATAACAACAGATGCTTAGAAAGAAAGACTTCATGAAATGTCACTGCCTTGGAAAACTGTGTGGAGTGGAAGCACCTGGTTTAGAAAGAGAAACAACTTCTCTGCATCTTGGAAATATGCAGGCCAATACATATGCTAGAAGCAAAATTGATTTACATATAGAAGCTTTTGCTGTCCACTGAGCACTCCTTCTCCAGAATGACTCATCCCTGTTGTCTTTTGAGCAGGTAAAATCTCTCACGTTTGCTATTGCCAAACTAATGCACAGATCTGGGGTGAGATTTGTTGGGGTGGAATCATTTTTAGTTCAAAAATAAACTTCCATTTATTTCTCATGGACTAGTTTTAGGAGAAGAATTTAGGTACTGTCTTGACTAGCACCCAGCACCGGCTGGCACCAACTTCCGGATAGCAAGAACGGCATCAAGTGATGACTGTCCACATTAGCAAAGGAATTTTGCTTTCTGTTCTCTACACCAACATTTTCCCAAGAATCACAGTCTAATTTGGGTGTTCACTGTCCCACATGACTGCTAAATGAAATCAGCTCTCCCACGGGATTGAGCAGCAGCTGTGCGCTTTACAGGCGGGGGTTCCAATGTGACATCCGTTCAGCGGCGCTTCTCTTCCTTCTGCTGCTGAGACGGTGTCATTCNTTTTTTAAGATAAGAGATATGTGAAAGATTTCATATTATGAATACTATATAAAATTTTTGTTGGTTCTGTATGTTTTACAGGGCTCTGATCAGTATTACATTTGTTAAGATACTCAGAAAAATGGAGTAACTGGCAGAGAAAGAGGAATGCAGTAATTTATTACTTATATATCGAATTTAAAAAATAGCCCCAACAGGTGAGTATAACAAAACAGAAGCCGAATAACAGATACAGAGAACAAATTAGCGGCTCCCAAAGCACAAACTGCGGTGCATAAAGTGAACTACAAGGACCTACCGCACAGCACAGGGTACGGCCAGCATTTTATAAGGACTTTAAATGGAGTATAATCTACAAACACTTTGAATCACTATGTTGTTCATCTGAAACTAATATAATATTGTAAATCAACTATGAACTGAAGTGAAGCCGCTCAGTCGTGTCCGACTCTTTGCGACCTCATGGGCTGTAGCCCACCAGGCTCCTCTGTCCATGGGTTTTTCCAGGCAATAGTCCTGGAGTGGATTGCCATTTACCTCACCAAAAAGAAAAAAAAGTGGAGTGACTAACAACAGATGCTTAGAAAGAAAGACTTCATGAAATGTCACTGCCTTGGAAAACTGTGTGGAGTGGAAGCACCTGGTTTAGAAAGAGAAACAACTTCTCTGCGTCTTGGAAATATGCAGGCCAATACATATGCTAGAAGCAAAATTGATTTACATATAGAAGCTTTTGCTGTCCACTGAGCACTCCTTCTCCAGAATGACTCATCCCTGTTGTCTTTTGAGCAGGTAAAATCTCTCACATTTGCTATTGCCAAACTAACACACAGATCTGGGGTGAGATTTGTTGGGGTGGAATCATTTTTAGTTCAAAAATAAACTTCCATTTATTTCTCATGGACTAGTTTTAGGAGAAGAATTTAGGTACTGTCTTGACTAGCACCCAGCACCGGCTGGCACCAACTTCCGGATAGCAAGAACGGCATCAAGTGATGACTGTCCACATTAGCAAAGGAATTTTGCTTTCTGTTCTCTACACCAACATTTTCCCAAGAATCACAGTCTAATTTGGGTGTTCACTGTCCCACATGACTGCTAAATGAAATCAGCTCTCCCACGGGATTGAGCAGCAGCTGTGCGCTTTACAGGCGGGGGTTCCAATGTGACATCCGTTCAGCGGCGCTTCTCTTCCTTCTGCTGCTGAGACGGTGTCATTCCCTCTTCGCTCTTTTAGAAGCTCATTATCAGTTTTAGCAGATCTGCTGAGGCCTTGAGCTGTGTCTCCATTTTCCTTTTCAAAGCGCATATCCTGCACCTGCGTTCGTGTTTGAAGAGACCTCATCCTGTCAGAAAGGAAGACTCGGTCCTGGCTTTGTGTCTGTGTCGTGAACGACCCGTGCCCTGTGGTAGGCATCTGAACACTGATGAGGGTGATATTCTGGGTGGAGAGTGGGGAGCCCTGAGGAAAGGTCAGCTTGACCTGGACCACCGTTAAGACGGAAAATTAGCTTCTTTGTGACTTTCTTCTTTGTGATTTATCCATTTTAAAGAAGGGGTTCAAAAATGATACATCTCAATGGTGAGATGAAAGACTAAGAATTGTCAAACCTAAAAAATTTTTATTGGGAGCTGCTGTATCAATGCATCTTGAGGTCAATACCTTAATTAGATAAGACATTTCACACTTGTATTAAATTCCACTTGCAATTGTGCAGGTGTTTGGAATCGGAGCATGTGGGGTGGAATGCTTATTTACATGCGTGGGACATAGATACAGCGCACATGTCCAACACATGGTATGCCCAGGCGTGTCTGACTTTTTTCGGCCCCACGGACCATAGTCCACCAGGCTCCTCTACCCACGGGATTTCCCAGGAAAGAATACTGGAGTAGGGTGCCATTTCCTCCTCCAGGGGATCTTCCTAGCCCAGGGATGGAACCTGAGTCTCCTGCACTGGCAGGTGGGTTCTTTACCACTAACACCATCCGGGAAAACCCAACAGAGGTGAACCCTGGGACTTTAAAGCCTTCCCTGCTGGCTCAGACAGTAAACAGTAAGCCTGCAGTGCAGGAGACCCAGCTTCTATCCCTGGGTCTGGAAGATCTCCCAGAGAAGGGAATGGCTACTCAGCTCAGTATTCTTGCCTGAAGAATTCCATGGTGGGTCTGTGGGGCCACAAAGAGTTGGATGAGTTTTCTGAAAGTTGAGCTTTAAGCCAACTTTTTCACTCTCCTCTTTCACTTTCATCAAGAGGCTTTTTAGTTCCTCTTCACTTTCTGCCATAAGGGTGGTGTCATCTGCATATCTGAGGTTATTGATATTTCTCCCAGCAATCTTGATTCCAGCTTGTGTTTCTTCCAGTCCAGCGTTTCTCATGATGTACTCTGCAGATAAGTTAAATAAGGAGGGTGACAATATACAGCCTTGACACACTCCTTTTCCTATTTGGAACCAGTCTGTTGTTCCATGTCCAGTTCTAACTGTTGCTTCCTGACCTGCATACAGATTTCTCAAGAGGCAGGTTAGGTAGTCTGGTATTCCCATCTCTTTCAGAATTTTCCACAGTTTCTTGTGATGCACACAGTCAAAGGCTTT
>SJYW01036645.1:269781-312209 GCA_006410735.1 Raphicerus campestris
CGCGTGCGAGGGGGCGCGCGTGCGAGGGGGCGCGCGTGCGAGGGGGCGCGCGTGCGAGGGGGCGCGCGTGCGAGGGGGCGCGCGTGCGAGGGGGCGCGCGTGCGAGGGGCCGCCGTTGTTGCGCGGTTGTCGTTACTTAGTCGCTAAGCCGCGTCCAGCTCTTTTGAGACCCCGCGGACCGTAGCCTGCCAGGCTCCTCTGTCCATGGGATTTCCCAGGCAAGAAAACTGGAGTGGGCTGCCATGCCCTCCTCCAGGGGATCTTCTCAACCAGGGACATCCTGCTTTGCAGGCGGGTTCTTTACCACGGAGCCACCTGGGAAGCAAGAAGGTGGGGCCCCGAGCAGTAACATCTCACACAGCTCCCTCTGTGCTCACAGAGCGGAGATTCTGAAGGGGCCTGTGCAGCAGGGCTGGGCAGGTCACGCGGGTCTCGGGGGCGCTGGATGGAGTAGGCCGGACAGAGAGGCGAGTCGGGAGGAAACGGGCAGAGGTCTGCACCACCGGCGGCCGCAGATACTGGATTTGTGGGGAATTTTAAGGGATGTGTCTGGTATGGAGGTGGAGGAACTCACAGTGGACAGAACTTATCCTATGTTTATGAGCCATTTGTATCACGGCTCTAAAAGTTTCTTTCGTCTTCATTTTTCCCCCATTGATTTATTTTATACGTGTTGTGGTTGGAAACAGATTGCTTATTATTTCTTGGGCATTAAGGCGTATTTTCCTTTAACCCCGAGTAACTGCCTAGATGTTTGAAAAGGCAATAAATTAAATGCATTAGTGGCTTATAAAATTATTTTCTCTCACACACACATACACACCACACGTTTGCACACAACCCCTGGAAGTCTGAGCAGGTCCCGGCCTCTTCGCAACGTGCAGCCGGACCGCCGCGGCGATGCGGTCACTCACTGGCAGTGGGCTCCGGGCGCCCTCATTGAGTCCGACAGGAAGTTAGGAAAACGAGTCCCCAGGGAAACACGCGGCCCGCCTCTGGTTCCTGATGTGAGTGTGTCTCTGGAAATGAATACCGACGCGCGTTCCGCCTCATCACCGCGGAGAGACCGCCCTGAGGCCGAGCCGGCCCTGCGCTCAGCTCGGCTTCCGCGAAGGGGCAGGGTGGGGGCTCCACTGCTCGGGGCTGGGGACCTGGAAGGTGATCATTAAAAATCTACCCCCTAACTCCGTCCCCGCCCTTATTCAAAGCGTGATTCAACAGAGGCAGGGCTTGCCCTACGCCCTGGTGAAACGTGCTTTCTGAATGTGTAACAGAAATGCGCTCATCCCTAGAAACTGGAATCGCGCAGTTCTCTTGCAGGGGCTTGCTGGGGCAATCCTTTATTGGCGCAGACCTCCCTGGGAGCTGTGCCCGGTCCGGGCAAAAGAACCGGCTCGGTCACATTTGCATCCCAAAGCTGAATATCCTGTCTTCAGGGGAAATGAATGAGTTGTCCTAGACTCTTTATGGGAGCCTAAGACGGGGTAAGAGAGATGAAGGAAGACTTGGAGAAAGAGAGAAGCAGATCCTCATAGGTTTAGAATTATTAATAAAAAGTTGACTTTGGATAGGGAAAATTCTGAATTATAGAATACTTGAAACATAATTTAATATTTTGAAATATATATATATATATAAACTAAAATGCCTATGATTATTAGGCAACCAAATGAAGAGATGAACTTTTTTTAGTCCTATATGATATAGTCAATATTAGTAATAAGACAATAGCGTCTTATTACTAATATTAAAGTAACCATTGCTTAATAATTAAAACGACAACTTCTCAAAGTTCTTGGAAAAGACATTTGAAGGGGTGTTCCCCTTTCCAATGAAACGATTTGAATGCAAAGATCTGTGATACCATACATTATTAGGAACAGACTCACATAGCAAGAGTGCCAACTCACGGTAAGTGCAACTTGAGTGTTTAAGGAAACTACCGACTCTCCTCCCGAGCGGCTGTGCGGCTCACTCTCCTGATAGCAGTGTCTGAGATCTGCTTTCCCCATCCTCATCAGCCTTTGGAGTTGTCACTGTTTGTCTGACAGTTCTGATGTGTGCAGTTCCGCTAAATTTTTAATAATGAAACAAAAGCATTATCCTACTGAAAATGCAGCTGTCCTCAAGACTGAATATGAAGTATGGGGAAACGTGACAAACTCAGGGAAAACCATCCATGAGAGTGAAATGGGCTTCCCTGATGCCTCAGTGGTAAAGAATCCACGCAGGAGACACACAAGTAATATGTACACACACACGCACACACGCACGTACATGCATGTGCATTCACATGTATAAATTGGTGAATGTATTCTTTTTGCATAAACATATTACTTTTGTGTCTTTTCTCTTCTTGAGCTGGAGAGGCAGGTGTTCAAAGGAGGAGAGGGAAGGTGGGGATCTCAACACGTGAGGAGCCACGCTCCCTCCCCCTGACCAGGCACCATCTCCTGCCTGGTCTCTCACATGGAAATGTGACAGGTAAATTGTGCTAGGAAGGTCTCCCTCCTGAATAGAGATTTTGGATCAACTATCACTCAGTTCGTCTTTTCTATTTGAATGGTAGAAGTGGTGAACGTCTAGATGAGTGATCCCCAAACCTCAGAACACTTGAGAAAATATAATAAAATCCATCTTTTTAGGGGTGAGGCTCAGAGAGCTGTTTTTCATTCAACCAGATTTGGGAAACTCTGGTTCTATCCCAATCTTTCTGATCTTGAATTTCAGACATTCTAATTAACTGGGGAAGTTGTTAAATATGGAGATTTGGGGACTCCTCCCAAAATTCTGACTCAGTAGGCACAGGGTGGAGCCCCACCCTGGAAACCTCATTTTACAATCAAACCTGGTGATTCTGTTAACACTGACTCTTAGTTCACAATCTGAGATGTAACTCTGGGAACTTTTAAAAAGTAGACATCAGGGCTCCACCCCCAGACCAATTACATCAGATTTTCAGGGAGTGTAACTAGGAAACTGACTGTGTTAAATGCTCCCAGGTAATTCTAACCTGTAGCTTGAATGAGGAGAATCCTAGCTAAACAAGGGATGTCTGTGGTGAGGTAGGCATTTAATTGTATACTTGGAGAGATTCTCCAACACCATAGTTCAAAAGCATCAATTCTTTGGCACTCATTTTTTTTATAATCCGACTATCACACCCATTCACGACTACTGGAAAAACCACAGCTTTGACTAGATGAACCTTGTCGGCAAAGTAAGGTCTACTTTTTAATGTGCTGTCTAGGTTGGTCATAGCTTTTCTTCCAAGGAGCAAGTGTCTTTTAATTTCATGGCTGCAGTGATTTTGGAGCCAAAGAAATAAAGTTTCTCACTGTTTCCATTGTTTCTTCATCTATTTGGTATGAAGTGATGGGACCAGATGCCATGATGTTCGTTTTTTGAATGTTGAGTTTTAAGCCAGCTTTTTCACTTTCCTCTCTCACTTTCATCAAGAGGCTCTTTAGTTCCTCTTCACTTTCTGCCATAAGTGTGGTGTCATCTTCATATCTGAGGTTATTGATATTTCTCCAGGCAATCTTGATTTCAGCTTTCGCTTCATCGAGCCAGCAGTTCTCATGACGTACTCTGCATATAAATTAA
This sequence comes from Raphicerus campestris, assembly GCA_006410735.1. Classification (NCBI taxonomy): domain Eukaryota; kingdom Metazoa; phylum Chordata; class Mammalia; order Artiodactyla; family Bovidae; genus Raphicerus; species Raphicerus campestris. The sequence continues at coordinate 273,388 of SJYW01036645.1, forward strand.
ATAATCAGGGTGACAATATACAGTCTTCACATACGCCTTTCCCAATTTGGAACCAGTCCCTTGTTCTATGTCCAGTTCTAAGTGTTGCTTCTTGACTTGCATACAGATTTCTCAGGAGTGATTGGGGGCAGGAGGAGAAGAGGACGACAGAGGATGAGATTGCTGGATGGCATCACCGACTCGATGGACATGAGTTTGGGTGAACTCTAGGAGTTGGTGATGGACAGGGAGGCCTGGCATGCTGCAATTCATGGGGTAGAAAAGAGTTGGACATGACTGAGAGACTGAACTGAACTGAATTATTGCTTCTTGACCTGCATACAGATTTCTCAGGAGGCAGGTAAGGTGGTCTGGTATTCTCATCTCTTTAAGAATTTTCCACAGTTTGTTGTGATCCACACATTCAAGGAATCTTGACTTTAGCCTAGTCAATGAAGCAGAAGTAGGTGTTTTTCTGGAATATTTTTGCTTTTTCTATGATCCAGTGGATGTTGGCAATTTGATGTCTGGTTCTTCTGCCTTTTCTATATCCAACTTGAACATCTGGAAGTTATTGGTTCACATACTCAGTTCTCAGTTCAAGGTTCAGAAAAGCTGTATAATTAATTCAAGATCATACATCTCACGAGTTTTGGAACCAGCACTGGATTCTGAGCTCAAAGATCTCTTGTAATACATCTTACTGTCTTCTTCCATTGAGAGGTGCTGTGGAAAAATGAAAACAAGCTTGTTTAATTCAATTTTGGAATTAAAATGAACTGACGACCCAGATTCTTTCTATGAGGTATGCTGTTCAGCCACTGAGTCGTGTCCGACTCTTTGTGAACCCGTGGACCGCAGCCAGGGCTTCCCCGTTCTTCACCAACTCCCAGAGTTTGCTCAAGTTGTCCACTGAGTCGGTGATGCCATCCAACCATCTCATTCTCTGTCGTCTCCTCTTCTTGCCTTCAATCTTACCCAGCATCAGGGTCTTTTCCAATGAGTCAGCTCTTCGCATCAGGTGGCCAAAGTATTAGAGCTTCAGCTTCAGCATCAGTCCTTCCAAATAAGACATGTATAATGTATTATGAGCTTAAGTGGGTCGTGTGCATGTAATGTGATGAGTGACTAACCAGTGGGGCAGTCTTGTCAGCTGCTGACTTATGGGCATCTTAACCATGTGGAGTGGGGCATGGATGCGCCACAGAGATACTAGTGACTTTTGCTGGAGACCCCCTTCTGAGAATGTCAGTCAGCTTATCTCAGGCAGGGGCCGTCTGGAACAGTTACTGCTTGCTTTCTCTGGTCCAGAGTTGCTCTGAATCTCAGCAGAACATTAATTCGTGTATAAAGTTGAGGGAGAATACTTAATCTCTTTCTCTGGTCCAGAGTTGCTCTGAATCTCAGCAGAACATTAATTCATGTATAAAATTGAAGGGGAACACTTAATCTCTTGTCCCCTTCTTTGTGGTGCTTCACAGCTTCTCGGGCACAACCTTTGAGGGATGTGACCACAGCTGTCATGCAGCCCTCTGCCTTGCCTGTGATGTCACTGGCTGCCGCACTCAGGAGACTTGGCCTTGATTGGGGCAGATTCATGCTGACTCACCGAGAGCTCCCAGTAGCCCGAAGCTTTCTGGACACTGTCATTAACAGTCCCACCCACGGTTCCCTTGACTCACCTGTAAGGGGAGGGACACTATATTGTGCTTCCAGGCTTCCCTGGGCTCAGACGGAAAAGTGTCTGCCTGCAGTGCAGGAGACCCGGGTTTGATCGCTGGGTCAGGAAGATCCCCTGCAGAAGGAAGTGGCAAAGCACTCCGGTATTCTTGCCTGGAGAATCCCATGCACAGAGGAGCCTGGTGGGCTACAGTCCACCGGGTCACAAAGAGTCAGACATGGCTGAATGACTTCACTGTCTCTCTTTCAGTTAAATGTAGGACTTGTATATTTTCTGCATTCACATAAGTTTTGAACAGGTACTTTTTTTTTAGCAGATCATAACACAGAAACTTTGGTTTTGAATGTAGACTTTCACTTTGAAAGAGGGATGAGGGTTATTCCAAAAACTGGGAATGTTCCAAGTTCTAAGTTGTTCAGTCGTGCTCTGAACGATCGCTAGAATGCTACTGAGTAGTGCTACTTTTGTACGATGCATAACTGCAACCCGAGTCACCCACCGACGTCTGTACACCCTGTGTGAATTTCTCTCTCTCCCTTCCCGTGGTCTGAAGTGACAACTTCAACCTGCAGGTGAATGGCAGCCCCTTCTGCCCACCTGCTTCTCTGTGTGGCAGACAATTCTGACTATATATTAGTATATGTATATATACATCATATGGGCTGCCCTATATAAATAATACGCGCGGCGCTGGAGGGCGAGCGGCCAAGAGGAGATACCCCACGTCCAAGGTCAGGAGCGGTGGCCGTGAGGACATACCCCACGTCTAAGGTCAGGAGCGGTGGCTGTGAGGAGATACACCACGTCCGAGGTAAGAGAAACCCCAGTAAGACGGTAGGTGCCTTGAGAGGGCATCAGAGGGCAGACAGGCTGAAACCACAGTCACAGAAAACTAGCCAATCTGATCACACGGACCACAGCCTGGTCTAACTCAGTGAAACTAAGCCATGCCTGTGGGGCCACCCAAGATGGGTGGGTCATGGTGGAGAGGTCTGACAGAACGTGGTCCACTGGAGAAGGGAATGGCAAACCACTTCAGTATTCTTGCCTTGAAAACCCCATGAACAGTATGAAAAAGCAAAATGATAAGATACTGAAAGAGGAACTCCCCAGGTCAGTAGGTGCCCAATATGCTACTGGAGATCAGAGGAGAAATAGCTCCAGAGAGAATGAGGACATGGAGTCACAGTGGATGTGACTGGAGACAGAAGCAAGGTCTGATGCTGTAAAGAGCAATATTGCATAGGAACCTGGAGTGTTAGGTCCACGAACCAAGGCAAACTGGAAGTGGTCAAACAGGAGATGGCAAGAGTGAATGTCAACATTTTAGGACTCAGTGAACTAACATGGACTGGAATGGGTGAATTTAACTCAGATGACCATTATTTCTACTACTGTGAGCAAGAACCCCTTAGAAGAAATGGAGTAGCCATCATGGTCAACAAAAGAGTCCGAAATGCAGTACTTGGATGCAATCTCAAAAACAACAGAATGATCTGTGAACAACAGAGATCATTGCAAACCATGCAATATCACGATAATCCAAGTCTAAGCCCCGAGCAGTAACTCTGAAAATGCTGAACTTGAATGGTTCTATGAAGACCTACAAGACCTTTTAGAACTAACCCCCCCAAAGATGTCCTTTTCATTATAGGGGACTGGAATACAAAAGTAGGAAGTCAAGAAACACCTGGAGTAACAGGCAAATTTGGCCTTCATGTACAGAATGAAGCAGGGCAAAGACTAATAAGAGTTTTTCCATGAGAACACATTGGTCATAGCAAACACCCTCTTCCAACAACACAAGAGAAGACTCTACAAATGGACATCACCAGATAGCCAACACCAAAATTAGATTGATTATATTCTTTGCAGCCAAAGATGGAGAAGCTCTCTACAGTCAGCAAAAACAAGACCAGCAGCTGACTGTGGCTCAGATCATGAATTCCTTATTGCCAAATTCAGACTTAAATTGAAGAAAGTAGGGAAAACCACTAGATCATTCAGTTCAGTTCAGTTCAGTTCAATTCAGTCACTCAGTCGTGCCCAACTTTCTACAACCAATGAACTGTGCCAGGCCTCCCTGTCCATCACCAACTCCCGGAGTCCACCCAAACCAATGTCCATTGAGTCGGTGATGCCATCCAACCATTTTATCCTCTGTCGTCCCCTTCTTCTCCTTCCCTCAATCTTTCCCAGCATCAGGGTCTTTTCAAATGAGTCAGCTCTTTGAATCAGGTGGCCAAATTATTGGAGTTTCAGCTTCAACATCAGTCCTTCTTATGAACATCTAGGACTGATCTCCTTTAGAATGGACTGGTTGGATCTCCTTGCAGTCCAAGGGACTCTCAAGAGTCTTCTCCAACACCACAGTTCAAAAGCATCAGTTCTTCAGTGCTCAGCTTTCTTTATAATTCAGCTCTCACATCCATACAGACCATTCAGGTATGACCTAAATCAAATCCCTTATGATTATACAGTGGAAGTGACAAATAGATTTAAAGGACTAGATCTGATAGATAGAGTGCCTGAAGAACTATGGACAGAGGTTCACAACATGGTATAGAAGGCAGGGATCAAGACCATCCCCAAGGAAAAGAAATGCAAAAAAGCAAAATGGCTGTCTCAGGAGGCCTTAGCTGTGAAAATAAGAGAGGCAAAAAGCAAAGGAGAAAAGGAAAGATATACCCCTTTGAATGAAGAGTTCCAAAGAATAGCAAGGAGAGATAAGAAAACCTTCAGTGATCAGTGCAAAGAGATAGAGGAAAACAATAGAATGGGAAAGACTAGAGATCTCTTCAAGAAAATTAGAGATACCAAGGGAACATTTCATGCANCCTGTGGTCATGTATGGATGTGAGAGTCGGACTGTGAAGAGGGCTGAGTGCTGAAGAATTGATGCTTTTGAACTGTGGTGTTGGAGAAGACTCTTCAGAGTCCCTTGGACTGCAAGGAGATCCAACCAGTCCATTCTGAAGGAGATCAACCTTGGGATTTCTTTGGAAGGAATGATGCTAAAGCTGAAACTCCAGTACTTTGTCCACCTCATGCGAAGAATTGACTCATTGGAAAAGACTCTGATGCTGGGAAGGATTGGGGGCAGGAGGAGAAGGGGATGACTGAGGATGAGATGGCTGGATGGCATCACGGACTCGATGGACATGAGTCTGAGTGAACTCCAGGAGATGGTGATGGACAGGGAGGCCTGGTGTGCTGCGATTCATGGGGTCACGAAGAGTCAGACACGACTGAGGGACTGAACTGGACTGAACTGAGAATGTTCAGAGAAAGGGAGGGAACATAAGTTCTTTCATTATATTCATTCTCTGCTCTCTTTAGTCTGCTACTATCAATTTGTAAAGCATGTATTACACTGATTCCTTTCCTTATACTTGTTGTCTCTTCACCAAAGCCTGTTCTCTGTTCAAGGCAGCTGGTTGACATGACTTTATCTCCATCTCTTTGTTTCTTTGGCCCTAGGAGTGGTATCAGCTCCACTGCTACCATTCCAGGTCTCTGTACTATTGTAGCTCCCTAGCACCCTGCCCACATCTCCACCATATGGCACATTGTATATACGCCCATCTTGAATGGTCCTAATTAAATATCTTACTGAATGGACTCTAGTAGGAATCTTAAATTATTTTCTAATTTTACTCTCTCAGATTTTTCATTGCAGACAATGTATACATTCTGGCATCATAGAGCCTCNCAGGTCTCTGTACTATTGTAGCTCCCTAGCACCCTGCCCACATCTCCACCATATGGCACATTGTATATAAGCCCGTCTTGAATGGTCCAAATTAAATATCTTACTGAATGGACTCTAGTAGGAATCTTCAATTATTTTCTAATTTTACTCTCTCAGATTTTTCATTGCAGACAATGTATACATTCTGGCATCACAGAGCCCCAGAATTCCACTGACAAGACTCTACAAGAGTCAATTATGGAGGAATTGGGCTTCCCTGGTGGCTCAGTTGGTAAAGAATCCACCTGGAACACAGGAGACCCAGATTCAATCCCTGGGTTGAGAAAATCACTTGGAGAAGGAAATGGCAATCCACTCCAGTATTCTTGCCTGGGAAATCCCACAGACAGAGGAGCCTGGCAGGCTACAGCATATGGGATCACAAGAGTTGGACATGACTTAGCAACTAAACCACCACTACCAAGGTGCCTGATTATTCATTTCATAGGCAATGTTTGGCAGAGAAGCAAACACTTCTTAGGAAGAAGCCCAAGACACTGACTGGCTGTTAGTTAATGCTATAGCCCACGATTTCTTGAGACTCTAGAGCAGAGAGGGGGAAGGGAGAAAAAAAACTCACAAAGGGAAGCTGTCACCTTGCATGTAGGAGTATAAATTGACTAACTTCTATTTGGGCNCTGATTATTCATTTCATAGGCAATGTTTGGCAGAGAAGCAAACACTTCTTAGGAAGAAGCCCAAGACACTGACTGGCTGTGTTAGTTAATGCTATAGCCCACAATTTCTTGAGACTCTAGAGCAGAGAGGGGGGAGGGAGAAAAAAACTCACGAAGGGAAGCTGTCACCTTGCATGTAGGAGTATAAATTGACTAACTTCTATTTGGGCACATATATTAATGCATCCTCATTTGTACCAGCAAGTTGGTGATGTCTCAGTTCAGTTCGGTTTGGTTCAGTTCGTTCAGTCGCTCAGTCATGTCTGACTTTTTGTAACCCCAATGGACTGTAGTGTTCCAGGCTTCCCTCTCCATCACCAGTTCCCAGAGCTAGCTCAAATTCATGTCCATCGAGTTAAATAGCACATATTCTTAGATTATTATTTATTGATAATGATTCAGTCTTTGTAACAAGTGTACCATACCATGTTAATACTAGGAGAAATGGTGTGGAATATATAGGAACTCTTCTATCTTCACAATTTTTCATTTTTAAAAATATTTATTTATTCATTAATAAAATAATAAATCCATTATAATTTAGTTTACATTTTAATAACAAAAATTATTTTCAAAACAAAATTTAGTGAGAAGGGTGGTGTGGTCTTACATTTCACCCACCCCTCTCTCTCTTTTTTAAAATTTTTAATGAAGTTTCGTTGATTTACAATGATGAGTTACTTTCAGGTACACAGTAAAGTGAGTCTGTTGTCGATATCAACATACATACTCTTCGATTCTTTTCCATATAGGCTGTCATAGAGTATGGAGTAGAGCTCCCTGTGCTTCAGAGTAGGTCCTTATTAGTCCCCTATTTTCTGTCTGTNTTAATGAAGTTTCGTTGATTTACAATGTTGAGTTACTTTCAGGTACACAGTAAAGTGAGTCTGTTGTCGATATCAACATACATACTCTTATCGATTCTTTTCCATATAGGCCGTCACAGAGTATGGAGTAGAGCTCCCTGTGCTTCAGAGTAGGTCCTTATTAGTCCCCTATTTTATGTCTGTGTTAGTTGCTCAGACGTGTGCCACTGTTTGCAGTCCCATGGACTGTAGTCTCTACAGCCCTTCTGTCCATGGGATTTCCCAGACAAGAATACTGGAGTGGCTTGCCATTCCCTTCTCCAGGAAAGCTTCCCAACCCAGGGTGTCTCCTGCATTGCAGGCGGATTCTTTCCCACCTGAGCTACCAGGACCAGGTGTGAGTATGTCAATCAATCTTCGGATTGACCCCTCACCCTCCCTACCCCCTGGCAGCCATTAGTTTCTTTTCCATGACTGCAACTCTATTTCTGTTTTGTAGATAAGTTCATTCCTACTTTTCTTTTACATTCCACATATAAGCAATATGATATAATATTTGTCTTTCTGTATCTGACTTACTTCACTCAGTATGGCAGTCTCTAGGTCCACCCATGTTGCTACAGATGGCACTATTTCACTCTGTTCTATGAAGAATAGTATGGAAGTTCCTTAAAAAACTAAAAATAGAGCTCCTATGTGATCCAGCAATCCCACTCCTGGGCATACATCTGGAGAAAACCACGCTTTGAAAAGATACATGCACCCCAGTGTTCACTGAAGCACTATTTCACTGTAAAGTCAGGACACAGAATTAACCTAAATACTTTCACATTTTTTGTGTATGTAAATCTAAAACTGATCTAAATTTTTAAAAAAAATTATTTTTTAAAGCAGCATTATGTGGATGTAAGTAAAATGCCTTATGTATTAGAAAAACTTATAATGTGAATGAAAAAAAAAAGGATAATGTCTTGTCCACATAGTCTATCCTCACTGTGGACCTATAATACAGTACTTTTATTTCTATTATTCGTGTAAATTATATTGTTTTTAAAAATAATAAATAAAAGCAATGCACAAGTGCTGTCGCTTCAGCCATATCTGACTCTTTGTGACCCCAAGGACTGTAACCCCCCGGGCTCCTCGGTCCATGGGATTCTCCAGGCCAGGAGTGAGCTGTCATGCCCTCCTCCAGGAGATCTTCTTGATCCAGGATTGCAGCAGTGTCTCTTATGTCTCCCGTATTAGCAGGTGGGTTCTTTACCACTAGCTCCACCTGGGAATGGGAAGCCCCAAAACATTGAGCAATCAGTCCAAAAAAAAAAAAAGTTTATTAGGCAAAATAGTGATTCTCAGGTAGGGGATTATGAAAATAGGGGAACTTATGGAATTTTTTAAAAAGTCTTTTTTCACTTCTGGGTATATAAGATCTCTGAACATTGTGTGTGTGTGTGTGTGTGTGTGTGTGTGTCTTTTAAGAAGCATAATAGATTTTGTGGAATAATTTTACATTTGATTAAAAAGCTGGTTTTTAAAAATTTAAGATTCATAAATAGAATTCAAAATTATCTTGACTGATGAGAACTAGACCAAAGATTTATTTTATGTGTATTAGTTATTCTAAATGCAAGTAGAAAGTATTTTATTGTGTTTAGTAAGTAATCTTGCCTGGAAAATCCCATGGACAGAGGAGCCTGGTGGGCTGCAGTCCATGGGGTCGCTAGGAGTCGGACACGACTGAACGACTTCACTTTGACTTTTCACTTTCATGCACTGGAGAAGGAAATGGCAACCCACTCCAGTATTCTTGCCTGGAGAATCCCAGGGATGGGGGAGCCTGGTGGGCTGCCATCTATGGGGTCACACAGAGTCGGACACGACTGAAGTGACTTAGCAGCAGCAAAAGGGTGCAAAAGGGCAAGTCTGAGAATCATTCATCTATAGAGAATGCAAACCAATCATAAATATGATTTTAAGCTCTAGGTCAGAGAGAAGAGTGATAATATGGATACATTCAGAAAACTAGAAATGAGGTTACTTCAGTAAAGGGAAGACTAGCAAACTTACAAAAAGAAATATTTTGGAGAGGGAATGAGTGAGGGCTCCATTTCGAGAAATCAATAATAAAATGAAACTAGGAACACTGTTAAAAGTTACAGATCTGTGAATTATGAGCCTAAAGATAACAGATGATGTTATGTTCTTGCCAAAGGCAAGAAGTCATAAGAAAAAGTGCTGAAATTGTAAAGCGATGAGACCAATTACACAGGTCTCCTATCAAAGTTTCTCACTTCATTTGGGAGTTACTTAATTAGAGGCCAATGAAGTGAAAGAAAGGGTGGGTTTGAAAAAGAGGTTGAACAAAATAATGAAAAGAAGCAGGGGTCGAGGAGGATGACTTGAGTAAGAAGAGACTTGCATTCAGTTCAGTTCAGTTCAGTCGCTCAGTCGTGTCCAGCTCTTTGGGACCTCTTGGACTGCAGCACGCCAGACCTGCATGAAGCAGTTGGAAACCTAGAATAGCTAGGCGGTGACCTCTCTGAGTTCAACAACTGTCTTGTCCATGAACAGCTTGTAACGTTTGGCACAGTGCTTATCACATGGTAGGTGCTCGTTAGTATTTCAATGAGTAAACAGTTACAGTGGAGGTCACAGGAACAGAACTAGACTCCAGCGGGACTTCCCTGGTGATCCAGTGGCTAAGACTCCATGCTCCCAATACACGGGGCCCAGGTTCAATCCCTAGGCAGGGATCTAGATCCCACAAGCTTCAACCAAGAGTCTGCATGCCGCAGTTAAAGATCTCGCATGCTCAAGGAAGATCAGATTGAAGATCCCACGTGCCACAACTAAGTGCAGCCAAATAAATAAATAAATATTAAAAAAAGAAAACTAGACTGCAGAGAGTTTAGAAGAAAGAAGGTGTCAGGAAGCACACAATAATGTGATGTTGCAGTTGAGAGAGAGGACAGAGTCAAGTGAAGGGAAAAGGAAGAAAGAAAGTAAAGGGGAAAAAAAGGAATTTTGGTGTAAGGAGGGAGAAGAGAAAAATAGATGTGGTGGAGTTTTTACTGTCAGTGTTTTACAGTAAGTAGTTCGTGACAGCTGGGCTTGCCCACTAAGTCCTCGTGATATACAATGACTTGGTGGTGTTAAAACACATCCTCAGAGTGTTTCAGGCCAGTGAGTTTTTGTGTTGAAACTATCTTAGTACTCTTCCATTATTTATTATAAAAAAAAAACAAATAGGAGAAAAATTAATGATTAATTATTCTTAATTACCTCCAACTGAGTAAATTACACCTACAATATAAATTCGACTTGGGGGTTCTCTAGCTGTCAAAGGGTGTTCAGAAAGAGTCCTGTTTTTTCTTGAGAACAGCAAAATAGATACAGCAAAGACCTTGTTCTTTATTCCCAAGAATAGCCCATCATATTCCTTCTTATTTTCTAAAGGCATTGAACTTTATGCAAGTAAAGTGGGTATTGTTAATATTTCTAGCACTTTAGATTTTTTGAGCAATCTTCTGTAAAATGTCCCATGTTTTAGGACTATTTCAAATCACTTTAAAGAAGAGCTTCTAGATTGTTTGTATTTCCTCTATAAAAGAAAAAAAGGAAGAGTATTAGGAGATAAGATTAGCGAGGTCATAAAGTCCAAGGTGCACAGGGTGAGAGAGGAGGGCATGAGTCAGGTTCATTAGATGTCAAGCTCCATAGGCCTGGTTCTATCCTCCACTTCTGAGTATTTTCACAAAGGACATCTTTAACACAGTCTAGTAATTTTCATTAAAAATTTTGATTTGTTATTGAAAATGTGGATATATTTTAAGAAGATACTATTTTTATTCAATAACTCATCCTACTAAGACCTTTTACTGATTTTATTTCTCCTGTCCTGTCTAAGTGGTTTTATTTATGATCTTTTATTGATGATGGGCTACTGTAACATCAATAACCATCATGCATAATGAAAACATAGGTGTTTATGCAAGATGATTTTTTAAATTTTCTGAGGGTTTTGCCATTAAGGTTCAAGTATTCAACTAAAAATTGAATTACCTAAGGCTAGTTGAAAAAATTTCCAGAGGTGAAATAAATTGCTAAAGAGACTTAAATAGAAGCAATAAGCTTCTTGAAGGGATTAGCAAGAAATAGAGTCACATTTACAAACAGAGGCTGCCTTCTAATAATATGATTCTGTTCATCCAGGTCTAAAAAGGTAACACTCCCATTCAAAAGATCCTTGCTTTGCAAGATATTTAAAACAAGAATATGATGATGGTACAATACAAATAATAAATNTTAAAACACATCCTCAGAGTGTTTCAGGCCAGTGAGTTTTTGTGTTGAAACTATCTTAGTACTCTTCCATTATTTATTATAAAAGAAAAACAAATAGGAGAAAAATTAATGATTAATTATTCTTAATTACCTCCAACTGAGTAAATTACACCTACAATATAAATTCAACTTGGGGGTTCTCTAGCTGTCAAAGGATGTTCAGAAAGAGTCCTGTTTTTTCTTGAGAACAGCAAAATAGATACAGCAAAGACCTTGTTCTTTATTCCCAAGAATAGCCCATCATATTCCTTCTTATTTTCTAAAGGCATTGAACTTTATGCAAGTAAAGTGGGTATTGTTAATATTTCTAGCACTTTAGATTTTTTGAGCAATCTTCTGTAAAATGTCCCATGTTTTAGGACTATTTCAAATCACTTTAAAGAAGAGCTTCTAGATTGTTTGTATTTCCTCTATAAAAGAAAAAAAGGAAGAGTATTAGGAGATAAGATTAGCGAGGTCATAAAGTCCAAGGTGCACAGGGTGAGAGAGGAGGGCATGAGTCAGGTTCATTAGATGTCAAGCTCCATAGGCCTGGTTCTATCCTCCACTTCTGAGTATTTTCANATCTGTGTGGGCTCAGTTTACAACCACACATCTCCACCTGCAGCCCAGGGCTCCTGAAACGGAAAGAGGGGCCAGGTTCGCACGGGCTTCTCCTGAACTAGTCTGGTCAGTTTCACATCCATTCATTCTCTCACTCATTCATTTATCCACCTGTTCCCGGTACGATCACTTCTTGTTGCTCAGTTATTCTTAGAACCTTTCACTTGTCATTGTGATGTTATCAGACACATTTACAGGGCTTTCTTGGCTATCATCCGTCAGCCTTTATTAAATAGTCCAGTCCTTTATTAAAAATTGTTTCAAACACGTTTCACACACTATCTCACTGACTCCTCATGATCACTCTGAGAGAGGAACTTATTGTGCCTCTTGTACAGTTAAGGAAATGGGAGCACAGAGAGGTTAAGGAACTTGCCCAAGGTCACACAGCTCGAAGAGGCCCCGCCAGGACTCTACCCCGGGGGGCTCCACATTCTTCAGTTATAGTCCCTTGACTGATGATACAGATGGGGGCGGGGGTGAAAAAGAGACTTTCGAGATGGCGAGAGGCTGATGGTCACGCAGCTGGGGGATGAAGACCAGCACAGGGGCCGGTGAGGTGTGTGATGAGTCTCTGAGGCAGGTGGGTCTCCCACTGGAGCTCAGAGAGGGTTCTGCAAGGCCAACTACACTCAGCAGGTGGAGTGGAGCTGGGATCCAGGGTTCTGGTGTGTCTCTGGCTGCTGTGTGTCCCAGCGCAGCAGTCAAGGTCACAGAGGGGCAGCTGGGTTCTACGGGAAGGTCTGGCCAGAACCTGGTTCTCCCTCTTGTCAGCATGACTTTGGCCAAACGATTTAAGTTAGGCCTCAGTTTCTTCATCTGACAAATGGGCCTGATAATAATTCTTAAGTCTTGATGTTGTTGTGAAGACAACCCACAGCATCTTAGCAGGCTCAGCTCAACAAGGAGTACCAAATGGGGCCCTTCATTTTGACACAGCGCCGTGTCTGTTACCTTCCTGAAGTGAGCCGGAGGAAGGCTCAGGAAAGGAGGGAGGGGAGGAGGGGGTGGCAGTATGGTTTGAATTAAGCTGTTTATATGCACCCCAGTTCAGTGACAAATGGCTGTAGTGACGGAAGAGCATGGTTTCAATTTTCCATCTGGGAGCAGACGTCTCGTGGCTCTGCCAGCCTCATCCACAAGTGGGCAGGTCATCCCAGCGGCCTTGGGAGCCAGGGACAGTGGCACTCTATCCGCATGCTCACTCCCAGCCAGGCTGCCCTCCACCAGGCAGGTGGGGGAGGAAAACTGTCCTTGCCGACCCCACTCGGGCCTCTCTGGACCTTCTCACTATCTCTGGACAAGGTGCTGGGCTACACTGGGCCTGTTTCCTCATCTGGAAATGGGGTCTTGTGGGGCTGTGGTGAGGAATAAACAGGGGATGCCCGTGAGGTGTGAGGAGTTCTCCAGCCACCCACTCCTATAAGTAACTTGACCTTTCAATCTCAAGTCCTGCCCCACGTCTAGTGAACTTGGTAGAATAAAATCAGTCATTCAGGGAAAAGAATCCTGGTTTTCGCTGTCGATTCCAAGTTTAAATTGGTTCATTCAGAAGGCCCTGCTTCTCCTTGAGGTGTGTTTAATGGACTTTAAAACTGGAATCAGAGCCCAAACCTCCTTGGCTCAGGTCCCACTCACAGCCCCAGTTTCTCTGAGCTAAATCCGAGGTCTTCCCACAGCCTCAGGGCCTTCCTGACCGCCCTGGACTCTGGCCTCCCCTGTCCTGTCTCTGCCCCTGCCCTCCCTCCCTTCAGCCTTGGTGGGGTCCCTCAGACCAGGCACTCTGACTCCCCAGCACCCTGGGGCTCGCTGCTGCCTCCACCTGGGATGCGCTGCCCCTTTTCAAGGCGCCTTCCTGACCACTCAAGGTAGAATACTGACAGTCCCTGCCTCAGTGCTCCCCGGCCCCTTCACGGTTCATCTTGATAGCACTTCTCACCAGCTGACATACAACGTGTGTAACTTGTTTTAATGCCTGCTTTCCCTACAGGAAGGCAAGCTCCACGTAGAAACAGACACATTTGTATCTGCTGTGTCTTCATCGGTGGTGTCTCCAGGACCCAGACAGTGCCTAACACAGAGCAGGTGTTCAATTCTGAATGTCAGATGGATAGACAGTGGTTGAACAGATGGTAGATGATGGATGGACAGATAGTAGATGGTGGATGACAGATGGAGGGTGGGTGGGTGGATGAATGGATGGGAAGATGAGTAGATGGTAGATGATGAATGGACGCATAGGTGACTGTCTTCAGTCTGCAGGCTGGGGAATTCTGCAGGCTCTGGAAGGAAGTGGGGAACAAGGCCCTTCTCTGCTCCAGTTTCCAGAACTGATCTGGAGGTTTCCTCTCTTTTTCCCCACCTGACTTCAGCACAATGAGAGGCAGGCACAGATGGCCCTTTACAGCACTCAGAACTTATTTAAGCAAAAAAAAGGGCCATTACAAGAATGTGTGGATCCCCCAGAATCTCAAGGAGAGCTGGAGGGACAGGCGGGAGCATTCTGCAGCCAGAGATCCCCCACAGAAAGGCCTGGTGGGGGTGGGACCTACCTGCTGGGTGACTGCCATGCGGCCCGATGGGACTGGAATTCAAACACTCCTGTTAGGCTCCGAAACACAGGCAACCCAGTCCATTATGAACTGTAGATAAACAATAGTATTTTAGTAAAGGTAAGCTGCATATAATAGTTTAATGTTTTATTTTGTCTAAATCTAGCACCCCTAACTGCTATCCCTGAAGCCCCTACAGCTCCCCTGAGAAAAGTCTCTAGACACCAGCTTCCTTGCATCAGAGGCTCCCAATCTGAAGTCATACAAACACATCCTAGGTGTGCACCTAGCTGCAAGGGATTCTGGGAAAGCAATTGTCTCCAAGCTTCTACAGCAGGAGGGGGCTCCACCTCCTGGCACCAGGGACTTTCTTAGACAATGGTCAGCAGCTGGGTTTGGGCTTCCACTCTCCCATTATGTGGAGAGCCTGGGCAGGGTGAAGAACCAGATCCTGCCCAAATCTACTGTGTGGTCCATGAGATCTAGCTTTTGAGATCTGAATATTTTTTTTCCTCAACCCATTTTCTCCACTAAATATATCTATTTAGATACAATCTCCACTAAAAGGAAGCAGAGTTCCTTGGAGAAATGGCTGATTCCAGGACTAGGGCAAATTAAGTACAAGCAAGCCAGGAACACCATGTGCCAGAAGGCTGAGCCAAAATTGATGGGGCTGTGTCAGAAAGACACAGGGCCAGCTGGAAGGGGCTCCTGCTGCTCAAATCTGGGATGACTTGAGCATGAAAATACAGGAAAAAAAATGTAATCCACCACATGAAATAAGGATGAGTCCATAACAATAAATGTGTGTCTATGTTTGTATATAACATAATACACATGGAATATACATTTATAAAATACACTGTGTGAATAAATGAATGAATGGAGGGGAAGGGAAATGTTTTCCTGGATGAAACTGCCAACTGACAAATGTGGAGGGTACAACATAATGAGAAGAAGTAACATTTGATAACCGTCACAAAATGCTTGTTTCAGGGAAGAATCATCACCAGGTTGAAGGTTTTTTGGGAGTAGGATAGTTACACAGTTCCAAAACATCTCGCTACAAGATAATTAAAATATTTACCACCAAAAAATATAGGCTCTTCTCAGTGGAGAAACCTGGCAGATATCATCTTAACCAAGATATCAAAATTGACATGAGAGCCCCACAGTGAACAGGCACGTGGCCCCTGGTATGAGGCACTAACACTTACAATATCCCTTCTGCGAGATTCCTTCCAAAAACATGTCATCTGAATCTCATAAGGAAGAAACATAAGACAAACCTGATGTGAGGAACATTCCACAAGACACTTGGTCAGTCATCTTTTTTAAAATGTCATTATCATAAAAGAAGAGCATAAAGTGAAGAGCTTATCTAGATTCAAGGATACTAACGAGATGAGAAAACTGAATGTGATTCATGATCTGAGATCTTCTTTTGCTATAACAGACATTCCTGGACAATCAGCAAAATCTGAATAAGGTCTGCAGATTAGATTAAAGAATGTACCCATGTTCATTCCCCTGATTCAGATAATTACACCAGGGTTATGGAAGAAAATGCCTCCTTCCTCCGAAGAAAACGTCCATGTTCTTAGGAAACACACACGTAAGGTATTTAGAGATAAAGGGGGGTTTAATGTCTGCAACTCACTCTTAAATAATTTAGAGGAGAGAGAAAGATGATCAAGGAGATGATAAGTGTTCCTATCTGGGGAAGCTGAATAAAGGGCAGACGGGAATCCTCTGGAACATTTCTGTGGCTTTTCTGCAAGTCTGAAATAATGTCAAAAGAAAAAGAAGAAACCAAAATCTGTCTAGTAAGTCAAAACCTACATAAAACTCACGTCTTTGTTCCTGCTTTTCTGCTATGGCCTCCCTTCCCTGAGAAAAACAGGGGCTGCTGCCTGAAGGCTTAGGGCAGAACTTTGAGGGGAAAAAAACCGAGGAATGCAAAACACATTTGTCAAAATGATAATATAAACTAACATGTAACACTTACTATGTGCCAGGCTTCCAAATGCTTTTTTTTTTTTAAGAAAAATATTAACTTGTTTGAACACAGTAACAACTATACACAGCAGCTGCTATTATAGCTCTATTCACAATAGGCAAGACATGGAAACAATCTGAATGTGAACAGATGCATGGATAAAGAAGATGCGGTACATACACAGAATGGAATATTACTCAGCCATGAGGAGAGAGCAAAATAATGCCATTTGCAGCAACATGGATGGATCTAGAGATTATCATACTGAGTGAAGTGAACCAGAGAGAAAAAGACAAATATCACATGTAGAATCTAAATTACAATACAAAGGAACTTATCTGTGAAACGGAAACAAACTCACAGACATAGCAGATTTGTGGTTCCCAAGCTGGAGAAGGTGAGCGNAGATGCGGTACATACACAGAATGGAATATTACTCAGCCATGAGGAGAGAGCAAAATAATGCCATTTGCACCAACATGGATGGATCTAGAGATTATCATACTGAGTGAAGTGAACCAGAGAGAAAAAGACAAACATCACATGTAGAATCTAAATTACAATACAAAGGAACTTATCTGTGAAACAGAAACAAACTCACAGACATAGCAGATTTGTGGTTCCCAAGATGGAGAGGGTGAGTGAGGGATGGAGTTTGGGATTAGCCTGTGCAAACTATTATATATAGAATGGATAGACAGCAAGATCCTACTGTAGAGCATAGGGAACTATATTCAACATCCTGTGATAAACCATCATAGGGAAGAATATGAAAAAGGACATATATGTGAGTCACTTAGCTGTACAGCAGAAATTAACACACTATAAGTCAACTGCTGCTGCTGCTGCTGCTAAGTCGCTTCAGTCATGTCCGAGACCCCACAGACGGCAGCCCACCAGGCTCCCCCGTCTCAAAACAAACTTTTTAAAAAGCCAAAGTAGCTGCTATTATTGTTCCCATTTCATATATGAGGAAACTGAGGCAGAGAGGTTAAGTACCTGATGCAAGGTTTCACAGATTGTAAATGGTAGAGCTGTGATTTGAACCCAGGCTCACCAGCTCCAGATTCTTCTTCTGCCCCCTCTTAAGTATCATACAGGGAAGATGTCAAAGGTTCCAACTATGAGGAGTTGAAAAGGGAAAATGAGACAGAGTACAGACTGGAACCTGAAGCCACATCAGTCACCAATTCCCAAAACGCTGCCCCAATAGTCACCAGCTCCAGAGGGGCTGGGGCAAAGACCCCAGAGCTAATGGTGGCAAACCCAAGTGTCCAGAGAGACAGCTGTCACGTGGACAAGCAGCCACCAATGCTCAGCCCACAGGACTGGTGTCCACCTGCTAGACTGGGTTGAATAGTATCCCTCCCAAATTCATGTCTCCCTGCAGCCCCAGAATGTGACCTTACTTTGAACTGGGATCTTTGCAAAGGTAATTAGTTAAGGATCTTGAGGTGGCCACGTGACCTGGGGCAGACATTGGAGTGACATGGTGAGAAGCCAAGAGATGCCTGGGGTCCCCAGAAGCTGGAAGAGGATCCTACCTGAGAATCTTCAGATTNCTGATCACCAGCTCTGATCACCAGCTGTGCGCCAGACACTTCTTATTTACTGCCTGTTCGTGTGTCTCATTTTACAGATGAGGGAGCTGAGGCTAACTAGATTAAGTACTTTGCCTAGGGTTTATCAGACAATTAATGGTAAGGTAGAGTCATTTTCCAAATTTATGATTTGACTCTTAAACCCACATTTCCCCACTACAGCTCAATGGTGTCATTTTGCAGGGGTAGCTGGCCAGCATCACTCTCAAATGACCTTCTTGCCTCTACTAGTTNAACGAAAATCCTATACGCCAAAGGGCGTGGCCAAAAATTGAAAAGGAAATTCATGGTGACCTGGAAAAGACCACGAGCTGTGAGTCTGATGGCCTGGATTCCACTCCGTCCTGCCCTGTATCAGCTGAGGGGCTCACAAGACAGGGGATGGGGGCCTGAAGGGCGTGTCAGAGCCCCCAGTCCTGCACGTCTGAGCCTGGCCTGATCAGGAGCCTACAGCAAGATGTGTATAAGAGACAGATCTTAGTCACTCTCATTCACTCTCATTCATATAGCCAACAAGCATTAGTGGACTACACAGCCATCAAGACCATACCAAGTGCTGGCATTACAAAAATGAATGAGGCCTGGTCCTTACTTCAAGATTCTCATAGTGAGATAGAGGAGATCGTACAATAAAATAGATGATTATGAGATAAGTGGTAAATGAACAACAGAGAACATCAAATGAGCGTAGCAGATAAGTAACTGGCTCAGATTTAGGTCCTTTCCTGAGAACAGATTCAGTTAGGAAGAGAGTAGCTCCCGGCAAAAGAAGGAGCTGCAGGAAAGCAAGAAAATTCTGGAAAACACGGAGATTTTCGAGCAAAGCTGGGTAATCCTAATCGCCATATTTCATCTCGAGGCCCGTCAACAATTTCTCCCAATCTGGTTTTACAAATTTTGCTGAGTAGAACGTATTCACAGACTTTTTTCTGTGTGTGACCACTTTTTTCTGGCATCTAGCAGAATGAGAGTACTTTCTGTGGCACCACCGTATTTGAAGAGTACGAATTGTCACGACCATCACACATTCCTTCTATTTTATGTAATATGCCACCTTCCGGCCCCACGTGGCCTGCTAGGGTTGCCCTTCTGCGTGTATGCATGTTTTCAGCCTCAGGTAGGATCCACCGACAGTCCCGTCCTGCCTGAGCACGTTGGAGGCCTTCAGAAGCTGTACAGACAACAGCAACTTGAGTCTGAATCATTCTTTTCAATCGTGGACAAGCGGCCAAGAGGCGGGAACCAGAAGAGCAGGCGCAGAAGTGGGCGGGACGGGGCCCGGTGGGCGTGGCCCCGGTCGCTCCCGGACTCCGGTGGGCGGGCCTCAGGGGCGTGGCGTGGCCCCAGGGGGCGGGACGGGCCCGGTGGGCGTGGCCGCGGGCGAGTTCAGGTGAGCCGCTCCTGCCCAGCAGAGCTGCTCTCACGCCCAGGTCTGTCTGCATTTGGCTTTCCTTTTCCCGACCGTGCTGTAACTTCAGGTAGGCAAAGCCCAGGTAGCAGGGCTTGGTGGTGTCCCTGTTTTGGGCAAGTCTTAAAAGAAAATAGCACTTTGAGATGATTTGCAATGGTGCAGAGGGGGCAGAACCGCGTCTTTTCGCGGGTGGGCTGTCGGCTGCGCGTGGCCATCATCCCTGCTAGGGCAGCGTTTGCCGCGCCCGGTCCTTTGGGGCCCAGGCATGCCACGTACAAGGTCAGAATACGCAGAAACGGCAGGGCCGGGAGGTTTGGTGTATATGGGGAGGAGAGCGGGCGGGAAAGAGTGATCTCCGGGGGAGAGTTATTTCTGAGGACGTTTTCAGGCCTGCTTTTGGATCTCAGAATGTTTTGCGGCGCTGGTTCCAGAGAGGGTGTGGCGCCCTAACCTGAGGAAGCGCAGCCGCAAGGAGCGGCTGGCCGCCTTCCTGGCTGGCGCTGAGCGGGGAGGTTCAGACTTCGGAATCGCTCTTCTGCGCATTTTAAAGCATCCAGTTGCTGTCCGTTTATTTGCACTTGCGTTCTTCAGGGCTGGAAGTAGTCTCTCTCCCTATCTGGGTTTCAAGATACTTGAAGCGAATCACATATTTCCAGCGCGTGTTCTTGGGCGACTTTTCGAACAGGTTGGCCCATACTTTCTTCCTCAGGGAAGCTACTGTGTTGATGGTTTTCTTTAAGCCTGTCTCTCAACTAAAGAGCGGCTGGCAGGCCGCGTGCTGTAGGCTCCTGATCAGGCCAGGCTCAGACGTGCAGGACTGGGGGCTCTGACACGCCCTTCAGGCCCCCATCCCCTGTCTTGTGAGCCCCTCAGCTGATACAGGGCAGGACGGAGTGGAATCCAGGCCATCAGACTCACAGCTCGTGGTCTTTTCCAGGTCACCATGAATTTCCTTTTCAATTTTTGGCCACGCCCTTTGGCGTATAGGATTTTCGTTTCCAGAGCAGGGATTGAACCAATGGCCCTTGTGTTGGAAGCGCAGAGTCCTAACCACTGCACAGCCAGGGAATCCCCACCAGGAATTTCCCAACAGGCTCTGCCACCGCTACGTCGCGGAAGAGGATTTGAGTAGAACTGGGCGCCTCCAAGCCCTCGTCCCACCAGTATATGTAAGCCTGTGATAGGTTCCTGGATGCGCCTAGAGATGGGAGCTTGTCTGAAGCAAGGTTTCTCCACATGCGTTGGCAAGCTTATGCCTTTGCTTCCTAGCGCCTGGGTTCTGCTGCTTCAGTCCTTCTGGTTTGCAGGTTCAGTTTGAAGGTGTGAAGCCCCGGCAGTCTTGGTCATCCTGATGTGGCGAGTCTGGCTCTTGTTTATGGTTAGGCAGCAGACAGATGGCTTGACGGTAAAGATCAGGCTTCTAAACAGGCGGGAGCAAATGTGATGGTTCGGGGTATCTGTGAGAAGCAGAGGCTCCTCGCCATCGGAAATCAAGCATTCGACCTTACCACTGAGAGTCACGCTCTTTCCTGCTAACAAAGCGCTTTTCGGGCTACTTACTCATTTCATTCAGACTCACACTATTCTTTCACATGGAAGAAGCTGTGAGGTCTCCTGTTTTTAGTCTGGCTCTGACTTCTTTCCTTGTGAAAGTGGAAAGCAAAAAGCAGAGACAGTGTTTTTACTTTTTATGTATTTTTTAGCCACACTGTGGGGCACATGGGATCTTAGTTCCCTGCCCAGGGATCGAACCTGTGTCCCTGCCTTGGGAGCTCGGAGTCTTAACCACTGGACCGCCAGGGAAGTCCTGATGCCGTGTTTCTAGACATTCCGTTATCGTTGTTTCAATAGGCAAAATTTCTCAAGGCGTTGCCTAAGGACTCCACCAAAGGACCTTTATCTCACCAGATGGTCTACAGATGAAAAGTCTGGGGGAATACTGGCTTAGATGCATTAGAAGTGTTAGAAATCGTGCGGGGGCGGGTGAGCAGCTGTGAGTCTGAGAAGCGAGTTCCCTGGCTGGCCTCACACCGCAGTGCGCGCGTCTCCGTTCATTCAGGTCTCCTTTCACTGCCGTCTCTGAACCAGTTCTCTCTGGTCCGCCTGGGTGCATGGCTCACTCCTCCTTGCTCTTCAGGGCCCCTCTTTAGTGTGCCTTAGCAGATGTCACTGTCTCTGAGGAGGCCTCGCTGAGATTTCTCCTAGGAGCGCACTGTCTCGCCTAAGAGCTGCATGCTAACTTGTGCCCCCGTCAGAACACCCGTCGCGCCTGCAGACGCATCGTGCCATTAGCTGTCAGCTCTCCGGAGGCGGAAACCTGATTTGCTCATGTCTAGGGCGGTGTGGACACACCCTGTTAGGTGCTCAGTTGAAGCTTACTAAATGAAAGCAGTGTAATGTCGATAGTTTGCAACACTAATGGTAGAGAACAAGAGTTTCTTCCAGTAGGAAAATCGGGGCCGGGGGGGAAACTTTTGTTTTGATAAAAAAGAAAAAAATCATGTAAATTAAAAAAAAAGAGGAGGAAAACATGTAAGCCATATCCTCTAAAGGGATAATCCAAGGCATGGAGGGTCTTTGGAACTCTAAAGGCTCCTGAGTGAGCAAATGTCAGCAAAGACACGATTACTGAGAAGGAAGGTGACCGGTGTGGTGGGAACCAGGAGCTCAGAAGTAAGTGCCCGGTCTGGTCTGACCACTCTCACTCCCCGCGTGGGTGGCCTGGGAGAATCACTTTATCTCTAGTCCCTCCCTTCCCTCACCTTTAAAATGAAGAGGTGGGGCCAGATTAAATCCAAACCAGGATCTTGTCTGCCTTTAAACATGAGTTTAGGACGTATCGCAAATAATAAAGCAGCAGCTTCGCAATGACGTTCTTGGAGCTTTTTGTTGTTCATTGTATTCGCATCACTACTTTAACTTCTCTCTCACGTTTCTCTGATTAAAATGAAAATGTCTTTTAAACTTTTACGTGACTATAGGATGTAGTGTCTTCCTTGTTGAAACTGTAAATGAAATTCTCCTTACTTGTTCTAATCATTAGGTTTCCATGAAAATGAAAGACATTATCTCTGTAATAATGGAATAACAAAATGAAGACTCTGCAGAGACTTGACACTCTGACCAGGTCATTCGATATGTAAATTTGCTGTGTAGGAATTGCTAGTCTCTATTCTTGTGTCCATAATTTTCTTTTTGGTTTGATGTTTTTATTTTATTTTTGGGGTATAATTGCTTCACAAAGTTGTATAAGTTTCTGCTGTGCATATCGCCTCCCTCTTGGGGCTCCCTCCCACCCCTCTCCCCCAGTCCCAGCCCTCTGGATCCCTCAGAGCCCCAGGCTGAGCTCCCAGTGTGATTCAGCAGGTTCTCACCCTCTCTGTTTTATCCGTGGTAGTGTGTTTATGTCAAACGCAATCTCCCAGTTCATCCTGCCTGCCCCCCAACACCCTGCACCTTGTCCACACGTTGGTTCTCTGTGTGTATCCCTCCTGGAACTAGATTGATTTGTACCAGATGAACCTAGATTTCATCATACATGATTTCACACACATACGTTAATAGACGATACTTGTTTTTCTCTTTCTGACTTACTTCACTCTGTATGACAGACTCTGGGTCCATCCACATTCCTGCAAATGACTCAGTTTTGTTCCTTTTTATGGCTGAGTAATATTCCATTGTATATATATACCACATCTTCTTTACCCANACAAAGCGCTTTTCGGGCTACTTACTCATTTCATTCAGACTCACACTATTCTTTCACATGGAAGAAGCTGTGAGGTCTCCTGTTTTTAGTCTGGCTCTGACTTCTTTCCTTGTGAAGGTGGAAAGCAAAAAGCAGAGACAGTGGTTTTACTTTTTATGTATTTTTTAGCCACACTGTGGGGCACATGGGATCTTAGTTCCCTGCCCAGGGATCGAACCTGTGTCCCTGCCTTGGGAGCTCGGAGTCTTAACCACTGGACCGCCAGGGAAGTCCTGATGCCGTGTTTCTAGACATTCCATTATCGTTGTTTCAATAGGCAGAATTTCTCAAGGCGTTGCCTAAGGACTGTCTCCACCAAAGGACCTTTATCTCACCAGATGGTCTGCAGATGAAAAGTCTGGGGGAATACTGGCTTAGATGCATTAGAAGTGTTAGAAATCGTGCGGGGGCGGGTGAGCAGCTGTGAGTCTGAGAAGCGAGTTCCCTGGCTGGCCTCACACCGCAGTGCGCGCGTCTCCGTTCATTCAGGTCTCCTTTCACTGCCGTCTCTGAACCAGTTCTCTCTGGTCCGCCTGGGTGCATGGCTCACTCCTCCTTGCTCTTCAGGGCCCCTCTTTAGTGTGCCTTAGCAGATGTCACTGTCTCTGAGGAGGCCTCGCTGAGATTTCTCCTAGGAGCGCACTGTCTCGCCTAAGAGCTGCATGCTAACTTGTGCCCCCGTCAGAACACCCGTCGCGCCTGCAGACGCATCGTGCCATTAGCTGTCAGCTCTCCGGAGGCGGAAACCTGATTTGCTCATGTCTAGGGCGGTGTGGACACACCCTGTTAGGTGCTCAGTTGAAGCTTACTAAATGAAAGCAGTGTAATGTCAATAGTTTGCAACACTAATGGTAGAGAACAAGAGTTTCTTCCAGTAGGAAAATCGGGGCCGGGGGGGAAACTTTTGTTTTGATAAAAAAGAAAAAAATCATGTAAATTAAAAAAAAAGAGGAGGAAAACATGTAAGCCATATCCTCTAAAGGGATAATCCAAGGCATGGAGGGTCTTTGGAACTCTAAAGGCTCCTGAGTGAGCAAATGTCAGCAAAGACACGATTACTGAGAAGGAAGGTGACCGGTGTGGTGGGAACCAGGAGCTCAGAAGTAAGTGCCCGGTCTGGTCTGACCACTCTCACTCCCCGCGTGGGTGGCCTGGGAGAATCACTTTATCTCTAGTCCCTCCCTTCCCTCACCTTTAAAATGAAGAGGTGGGGCCAGATTAAATCCAAACCAGGATCTTGTCTGCCTTTAAACGTTTATGAGTTTAGGACGTATCGCAAATAATAAAGCAGCAGCTTCGCAATGACGTTCTTGGAGCTTTTTGTTGTTCATTGTATTCGCATCACTACTTTAACTTCTCTCTCACGTTTCTCTGATTAAAATGAAAATGTCTTTTAAACTTTTACGTGACTATAGGATGTAGTGTCTTCCTTGTTGAAACTGTAAATGAAATTCTCCTTACTTGTTCTAATCATTAGGTTTCCATGAAAATGAAAGACATTATCTCTGTAATAATGGAATAACAAAATGAAGACTCTGCAGAGACTTGACACTCTGACCAGGTCATTCGATATGTAAATTTGCTGTGTAGGAATTGCTAGTCTCTATTCTTGTGTCCATAATTTTCTTTTTGGTTTGATGTTTTTATTTTATTTTTGGGGTATAATTGCTTCACAAAGTTGTATAAGTTTCTGCTGTGCATATCGCCTCCCTCTTGGGGCTCCCTCCCACCCCTCTCCCCCAGTCCCAGCCCTCTGGATCCCTCAGAGCCCCAGGCTGAGCTCCCAGTGTGATTCAGCAGGTTCTCACCCTCTCTGTTTTATCCGTGGTAGTGTGTTTATGTCAAACGCAATCTCCCAGTTCATCCTGCCTGCCCCCCAACACCCTGCACCTTGTCCACACGTTGGTTCTCTGTGTGTATCCCTCCTGGAACTAGATTGATTTGTACCAGATGAACCTAGATTTCATCATACATGATTTCACACACATACGTTAATAGACGATACTTGTTTTTCTCTTTCTGACTTACTTCACTCTGTATGACAGACTCTGGGTCCATCCACATTCCTGCAAATGACTCAGTTTTGTTCCTTTTTATGGCTGAGTAATATTCCATTGTATATATATACCACATCTTCTTTACCCATTCATCTGTTGATCGACTTGTAAGCTGCTTCCATGTCCTGGCTATCGTGTTAATAAATGGTGCTGCAACAGACATTGGAGTGCGTGTCTGTTTTTGAATTGTGGTTTTCTCAGGGTATATGCCCAGTAATGTGATTGCTGGACCATATGGTAGTTCCAGTTTTTATAGCATTTGCTCTTGCAAAATGGTCTGCTTGGAAACCTGACCCATTTTCCCGTGCATGCTTTGCTAAAGTTGCCGAGCTTTGTTGAAATGCTTCAACTTGCCGCACAAGGAGGTAGCCATTGTCTGTGGCCAAATTCCTCCCCTGAACTATCTCAGACCAGAAAGCTTTACAGTGTTTTTAGGTCACTTTGAGCTNCTCCACCAAAGGACCTTTATCTCACCAGATGGTCTGCAGATGAAAAGTCTGGGGGAATACTGGCTTAGATGCATTAGAAGTGTTAGAAATCGTGCGGGGGCGGGTGAGCAGCTGTGAGTCTGAGAAGCGAGTTCCCTGGCTGGCCTCACACCGCAGTGCGCGCGTCTCCGTTCATTCAGGTCTCCTTTCACTGCCGTCTCTGAACCAGTTCTCTCTGGTCCGCCTGGGTGCATGGCTCACTCCTCCTTGCTCTTCAGGGCCCCTCTTTAGTGTGCCTTAGCAGATGTCACTGTCTCTGAGGAGGCCTCGCTGAGATTTCTCCTAGGAGCGCACTGTCTCGCCTAAGAGCTGCATGCTAACTTGTGCCCCCGTCAGAACACCCGTCGCGCCTGCAGACGCATCGTGCCATTAGCTGTCAGCTCTCCGGAGGCGGAAACCTGATTTGCTCATGTCTAGGGCGGTGTGGACACACCCTGTTAGGTGCTCAGTTGAAGCTTACTAAATGAAAGCAGTGTAATGTCAATAGTTTGCAACACTAATGGTAGAGAACAAGAGTTTCTTCCAGTAGGAAAATCGGGGCCGGGGGGGAAACTTTTGTTTTGATAAAAAAGAAAAAAATCATGTAAATTAAAAAAAAAGAGGAGGAAAACATGTAAGCCATATCCTCTAAAGGGATAATCCAAGGCATGGAGGGTCTTTGGAACTCTAAAGGCTCCTGAGTGAGCAAATGTCAGCAAAGACACGATTACTGAGAAGGAAGGTGACCGGTGTGGTGGGAACCAGGAGCTCAGAAGTAAGTGCCCGGTCTGGTCTGACCACTCTCACTCCCCGCGTGGGTGGCCTGGGAGAATCACTTTATCTCTAGTCCCTCCCTTCCCTCACCTTTAAAATGAAGAGGTGGGGCCAGATTAAATCCAAACCAGGATCTTGTCTGCCTTTAAACATGAGTTTAGGACGTATCGCAAATAATAAAGCAGCAGCTTCGCAATGACGTTCTTGGAGCTTTTTGTTGTTCATTGTATTCGCATCACTACTTTAACTTCTCTCTCACGTTTCTCTGATTAAAATGAAAATGTCTTTTAAACTTTTACGTGACTATAGGATGTAGTGTCTTCTTGTTGAAACTGTAAATGAAATTCTCCTTACTTGTTCTAATCATTAGGTTTCCATGAAAATGAAAGACATTATCTCTGTAATAATGGAATAACAAAATGAAGACTCTGCAGAGACTTGACACTCTGACCAGGTCATTCGATATGTAAATTTGCTGTGTAGGAATTGCTAGTCTCTATTCTTGTGTCCATAATTTTCTTTTTGGTTTGATGTTTTTATTTTATTTTTGGGGTATAATTGCTTCACAAAGTTGTATAAGTTTCTGCTGTGCATATCGCCTCCCTCTTGGGGCTCCCTCCCACCCCTCTCCCCCAGTCCCAGCCCTCTGGATCCCTCAGAGCCCCAGGCTGAGCTCCCAGTGTGATTCAGCAGGTTCTCACCCTCTCTGTTTTATCCGTGGTAGTGTGTTTATGTCAAACGCAATCTCCCAGTTCATCCTGCCTGCCCCCCAACACCCTGCACCTTGTCCACACGTTGGTTCTCTGTGTGTATCCCTCCTGGAACTAGATTGATTTGTACCAGATGAACCTAGATTTCATCATACATGATTTCACACACATACGTTAATAGACGATACTTGTTTTTCTCTTTCTGACTTACTTCACTCTGTATGACAGACTCTGGGTCCATCCACATTCCTGCAAATGACTCAGTTTTGTTCCTTTTTATGGCTGAGTAATATTCCATTGTATATATATACCACATCTTCTTTACCCATTCATCTGTTGATCGACTTGTAAGCTGCTTCCATGTCCTGGCTATCATGTTAATAAATGGTGCTGCAACAGACATTGGAGTGCGTGTCTGTTTTTGAATTGTGGTTTTCTCAGGGTATATGCCCAGTAATGTGATTGCTGGACCACATGGTAGTTCCAGTTTTTATAGCATTTGCTCTTGCAAAATGGTCTGCTTGGAAACCTGACCCATTTTCCTGTGCATGCTTTGCTAAAGTTGCCGAGCTTTGTTGAAATGCTTCAACTTGCCGCACAAGGAGGTAGCCATTGTCTGTGGCCAAATTCCTCCCCTGAACTATCTCAGACCAGAAAGCTTTACAGTGTTTTTAGGTCACTTTGAGCTAATTACCGAGCAACTGATCAGAATTGCCAGGCAACACTTGACTGATTACTCGTCTCTGTGGCCAACTTAGATGTTAGGTGTGTCCTGATTTACATTCTCCAACAGGGACTGAATCTGAGCCTTAGATTGCAGCAGTGCTAACTATGTTGTGTAATTAACTGTGTTAAAGCCACCATGGTCTTGTATTCACTTAGAGCCATTTGGACGAAATATTCTCACAGTGTTATAATGAATGAATGAAAGATGCTTCAGTCCTCGCCCTTTGATCCACTTGTGGGATCCACATTTAGATGTTTGAAGTCAGACTTCTTCAGCAGATTACTCCAAGGTTTTAAACACGCAAAAGACATCAAGCTTTAAAGTTTTTTATCAGTTCAGTTCAGTTCAGTCGCTCAGTCGTGTCCGACTCCTTGCGACCGCATGAACCATAGCACGCCAGGCCTCCGTGTCCATCATCAACTCCTGGAGTTCACTCAGATTCATGTCCATCGAGTCAGTGATTCCATCCAGCCATCTCATCCTCGGTCGTCCCCGTCTCCTCCTGCCCCCAATCCCTCCCAGCATCAGAGTCTTTTCTAATGAGTCAACTCTTCGCATGAGGGGGCCAAAGTACTGGAGCTTCAGCTTCAGCATCATTCCCTCCAAAGAAATCTTAGGGTCGATGATGCAAAATTATTCGGATTTCTTCTCTTAGCTGATTGGAAATACATGCCTGGAAGAACTACTTGTGTTTGTAGCAAACACAAGTACTTGGTGTGCTTTCGTATTGTGTGGTTAGGGCTTCAGCTGTTTGAGAAGTTTGCAGGCATTTGGGTTTAGGTTTCTCTACTGGGTGAAGAAATAGCTTTTTCTATTTGGTAGAGAAATAGCTCCTGTTGAATTTTAGTCACAGATAAGCTCAGTATGATTGTTAAATTCGCTGTTGGAAAAAGCCAGGCTTCTTGTCCTGAGAGTTCGGGATTCCCTAGACTCTGTAATCTCCCTGGGAGGGACACATGCTTCTGTGTGTCTCACTGCCCTCTGCCCTCCTCCTGGGGGTCCCCTTCCCCGGAGAGTCCACTCTCCTATCACACCCCCCGCCCTCCCCAGGGGGGAGAGTAAGGTACTAGGCCTTAAAGAAATGTAAGGGCCCTGGCCTGACTTCGGGTCACCTTTTCTTTAAATGTTTTAATGTCTCTTTTTATTCGTTTATCTGGCTGCCGTTGGTCTCACTTGCCACGCGTGGGGTCTGGATCCCTGACCAGAGACCAGACCCAAGCCCCTGCACTGGGAGCTCGGAATCTTAGTCACTGGATCTCCAGGGAAGCTCCAGTTACCTTATCACAGGTTCACAATGGAAATGCTGAGGTCACTTGGCTGTACTTATCGGACGTGGGAGAAAGAGGTCACTGGAGAAGATCAGTGAACATGAATGGGGCAGCAGAATTTTTTTTTTTTTTTTTNCATCTTCTTTACCCATTCATCTGTTGATCGACTTGTAAGCTGCTTCCATGTCCTGGCTATCATGTTAATAAATGGTGCTGCAACAGACATTGGAGTGCGTGTCTGTTTTTGAATTGTGGTTTTCTCAGGGTATATGCCCAGTAATGTGATTGCTGGACCACATGGTAGTTCCAGTTTTTATAGCATTTGCTCTTGCAAAATGGTCTGCTTGGAAACCTGACCCATTTTCCTGTGCATGCTTTGCTAAAGTTGCCGAGCTTTGTTGAAATGCTTCAACTTGCCGCACAAGGAGGTAGCCATTGTCTGTGGCCAAATTCCTCCCCTGAACTATCTCAGACCAGAAAGCTTTACAGTGTTTTTAGGTCACTTTGAGCTAATTACCGAGCAACTGATCAGAATTGCCAGGCAACACTTGACTGATTACTCGTCTCTGTGGCCAACTTAGATGTTAGGTGTGTCCTGATTTACATTCTCCAACAGGGACTGAATCTGAGCCTTAGATTGCAGCAGTGCTAACTATGTTGTGTAATTAACTGTGTTAAAGCCACCATGGTCTTGTATTCACTTAGAGCCATTTGGACGAAATATTCTCACAGTGTTATAATGAATGAATGAAAGATGCTTCAGTCCTCGCCCTTTGATCCACTTGTGGGATCCACATTTAGATGTTTGAAGTCAGACTTCCTCAGCAGATTACTCCAAGGTTTTAAACACGCAAAAGACATCAAGCTTTAAAGTTTTTTATCAGTTCAGTTCAGTTCAGTCGCTCAGTCGTGTCCGACTCCTTGCGACCGCATGAACCATAGCACGCCAGGCCTCCGTGTCCATCATCAACTCCTGGAGTTCACTCAGATTCATGTCCATCGAGTCAGTGATTCCATCCAGCCATCTCATCCTCGGTCGTCCCCGTCTCCTCCTGCCCCCAATCCCTCCCAGCATCAGAGTCTTTTCTAATGAGTCAACTCTTCGCATGAGGGGGCCAAAGTACTGGAGCTTCAGCTTCAGCATCATTCCCTCCAAAGAAATCTTAGGGTCGATGATGCAAAATTATTCAGATTTCTTCTCTTAGCTGATTGGAAATACATGCCTGGAAGAACTACTTGTGTACTTGGTGTGCTTTCGTATTGTGTGGTTAGGGCTTCAGCTGTTTGAGAAGTTTGCAGGCATTTGGGTTTAGGTTTCTCTACTGGGTGAAGAAATAGCTTTTTCTATTTGGTAGAGAAATAGCTCCTGTTGAATTTTAGTCACAGATAAGCTCAGTATGATTGTTAAATTCGCTGTTGGAAAAAGCCAGGCTTCTTGTCCTGAGAGTTCGGGATTCCCTAGACTCTGTAATCTCCCTGGGAGGGACACATGCTTCTGTGTGTCTCACTGCCCTCTGCCCTCCTCCTGGGGGTCCCCTTCCCCGGAGAGTCCACTCTCCTATCACACCCCCCGCCCTCCCCAGGGGGGAGAGTAAGGTACTAGGCCTTAAAGAAATGTAAGGGCCCTGGCCTGACTTCGGGTCACCTTTTCTTTAAATGTTTTGATGTCTCTTTTTATTCGTTTATCTGGCTGCCGTTGGTCTCACTTGCCACGCGTGGGGTCTGGATCCCTGACCAGAGACCAGACCCAAGCCCCTGCACTGGGAGCTCGGAATCTTAGTCACTGGATCTCCAGGGAAGCTCCAGTTACCTTATCACAGGTTCACAATGGAAATGCTGAGGTCACTTGGCTGTACTTATCGGACGTGGGAGAAAGAGGTCACTGGAGAAGATCAGTGAACATGAATGGGGCAGCAGATTTTTTTTTTTTTTTTTTTGCTAATAAACTTAAGACTGAGATTTATTATGATCTTTTAAAGTCTGTCCTATACACAAGCCACATGTCTCATAAAAGGGAGAATTCTGAAGAACTGTTTGCAGACCAGGGGCACGTTCCTTGATCTTAATCTCTTGTCTTGGCGTTTTGAAATTCTGTTCAGGGATAAGGTGCAAAGTTGAGATCCTGTTCATGCATTCGACTCTAACGCGTCCTTGGCTCCTGACTGACGGAAGCCATCTGTCTCGAGTGGTGATGCTTCGTCTGAGGCCAGGGAGCACTTCCTACCCGAGGAGCGTCAATGTCCCGCTCGCTCTTGCTGTCTGAAAACATGACTGCGCAGTGCTTGAGCGCCTAGGGGGATGCGTCAAACCTCAACCCGTGGAATGGCCAGCCACGGGTAGCGATGCCCCTTACGTGCCATCCTGGGGTCTGGCAGAGCTGAGGGGCTCATGCAGCTCAGCTTGGCTTCTAGAAGGGACTATGCCCTGACTGCTGGATTTACCCAGGAGCCTTCAGGCTCCATCAGTCAGTATCTGCTCACTAGGGCCAGACACATAGACCTTCCTTTAGCACAGCAGTTGTCAAACGCTACCCTCCAGATCCCTCTTAAGGATAACTGAGATTCCCAAGAGTTTTTTTTTTTTAATGTTGCCTATATCTATTGATATTGTTAGAAATGAAAGCTGAAAAAATTCTGAAATATTTTAAAAACTCATTAACAATAATGGAACCATTACATAGTACCATGGATAACATACTTTTATGAAAAATAACTGTTTTCTAAAGTGAAATAATACAAAGAGAAGAGTAACATCATTTTTCATTTCTGCAAATCTCTTTAACATTTGGCTTCATAGACGACTGAGCGACTAACCCACCACCACAGTCTCTGGAAAACTCCACTGTGTGTTTGTGAGATGGAGAGTGAGAGGAAGATGATGTCTAAGCACTATTATGAAAATAGTCTCAACCTCATGGACCCAGCGAAAGGGCCTTCGGGATGCCAGGGGATCTGTAGGCTCCCCCTGGAGAAGCTCGGCTGCAGAATAATGAGGGTCTCAGGCGAGACCAGAGGAGGCCACTGCTGCTGTTCCCGCTTCTGTTGCGGAGTCGCTCAGCCGTGTCCGACTCTTTGAGAGACCCTGTGGACGGTAGCTCATCAGGCTCCTCTGTCCGTGGGATTCTCCAGGCAAGAATACTGGAGAGGGTTGCCATCCCCTTCTCCAGGGGATCTTCCCAACCCAGGGACTGAACCTGGGTCTGCTTCACTGCAGGCAGATTCTTTACCACTGAGCCTTGGGCTCCGTATTTTTAGCTGAAGCTACCCTCTCTCTCTTTAACTGAAATTACACAGAACTGCTGTGACCTGACTGTCTTTGAAATTAAAAAAAATTCAATTTTATATGGTTTAACCTAACTCCTAATTGAAACAATATAGATAAATAGACTGATTTTCATCAGTGTTGACGATTTTCCTGACTACATGCAGAGAAGAGGTGTCCCGACTGACAGTTAATCTAATTAGTTACACTAATCCCACTCCTGACAGTGGTCACTGTAGCTGAGTGGGCCTAGACTCCGAGGCTCAGGGCAGAGCTGTCCAGAGAGAGGGCCTCGCATCTGGACACTCGGACCTCCGGACGTGCGGGCAGGAGCTTCGTCACCGATGGCTTTAGATTTGCGTTTACCGGAGGCTCCTGCCTCTCTTCTACCCTAGCCCGTGGCTCTGACTTGGATTCTTACTGCGTTGGGCAGATGCAGTTGAGGACACTTGAAAGATGCTTTGGAAATAAATCCTCTCTTGTCCTTTGTTCCAGGCCCACAATGGAAGCCCTGCGACTGGCAAATTCGGCTTTTGCAGTTGACCTGTACAAACAGCTGTGTGAAAAGGAGCCGGCGGACAACATCCTCTTCTCTCCCATCTGTCTGTCCACCTCTTTGTCACTTGCTCAAGTCGGTGCCAGAGGGGACACAGCAGATGAAATTGGACGGGTAAGGCCCACAGCTTGCCTCTGCTTTGAGTGGAAAAGAGTGATCAAGACGCACGGGTGGTGCCTGGGGAAAGACCGTGAGGCTCTGTGGTGAGACTGCTCAGGGCTGAGTTTTTTCCCACTTCTAGTACGCTCTCAATTTACTTTTTAAATGTGAAAGCTCATTAATCTGGCCTCAACCCACATTTAGAGCAGGCACTGTGTTGTGGGGGAGAACCTGGGGGTTAACTAGACAATGAAAAGCATTTCCACTAACAAGTGGCCTTTGACAAGTCGTGTGACATCTTTCTACCTATTAGAAGGTAAGTGTCAATCAAAAGGATGTTTGCTGATGTTCCACTGCAAATACCCCAACCAGGAAGAGTGTATATCTATACCCTCTGTCTTACGTACAGAATTTATTTGTAGCATCATGCTTTATATTAATATGTAGGCTCCACTATATTCTACTCTATAGTATATTCTGCCCTATTCTATATCCCTACTGGATAGATAGAATATATCCATGTTTATTTCAATGGAGAATTTACACTTGAAATTGAGTGGGACTTGAAGAGGAAACTTCCTCTGTGGGGAGAGGAGCTTCATCTTTTATCCCTCTTTCTCGCACCGCACCACCCCTGCCCCATCTCCCTTTCCTTGTTCCTCACCTACCGTTAGAGAAGAGATGGAAAGGAGCGCTTCTGGTCCTGCGCCTGCTTGGGGTGAGGGTAAAGGCCCTTTCTGTGCATGCTGTTGCTCTCCTAAGTGGCTACCTGGGATCTTCAACTTTCTGGTCTATTTGCCGTTCAGTAGGCGTGACAGTCATGTACCACTTGGGGCCAGCTAATTTCACCCTGCAGGGCTGAGGCTGTGTGACTCATGGGTGCAGTGTGCCCATAAGTGATGACACCCGAGGTGTGGCGTCAGGGCTTGAATATTATGGGTCAGGATGGGGAGAGAAGCACCTTATCCTGGTGTCATGTTTTGGGCACTATGGAGCCGAGAAGATGCTGGGTTATTGGTTGGAACAAAAAAGTTAGGAATAAAATAAAAGGTTTTAAGCCTTCCAGAAAATAGCATCCTGATTTTAAGTGGCTTATTACTATAAAAATAACTATTACCATTTTGAATCCATATAATATTTTAGATGTTTTACAGACAGTGTCTGTAACCCTCACGGCAATTTGGACAGCCCATTTTGCAGAGCAGAGAGTGAAGTTCTGAGAGTTGTGCAAGACATTTCTAGTAGGTACAGGCTGGGATGAAAGGCCGGACTGTTAAATTGTAGGCCACAGATGGCACGGAGCTGCCTACCTCAAATGACGCCATCAGCGCGTTTGGCACGAGTTAGGACACCGAAGGGACTCTGGAGACACCCGTATGCTGGACTCTGACGCTTGCCTGGCGATTGCCTCTTGGCATTAGTTTCTCTCCTCTTGTCTCTGAATTGGGTGAAATTTCAACCTGCTTCCATCTTTTCCAGGTTTGGAAAAAAGCGCAGAGGCGTCATTCTGAAGAAAGGGCAGATTTTCCTTGTAGTTAAAGCGAGAGACGAGTACCTTTATGCCGGTGTTTCTCAGCTGGGACAGTCTGCGCCTTCCCTCCCTCACCCTCTCAGGGACACTCGGCAGTGGCCGGGGGCACTTCTGTTGCCACAGTGGAAGAAGGCATGCTGGCGGCGTCCAGGGTGTCGGGGTGCCCTGGCACTGCCCCCTGCGGCCCTCCCCCTGGAATCACCCGTCTGAACTGCCAGCAGCGCTGAGGTTGAGCAGCCGCGCTCTCTGGGAACCGCAGAGCGCGTGGTCTGTGTCAGACGGTCAGGCCCCGTCGCCCGGAGGCTGGCCGTCGCCGTGTGTCCACCGCGAGGGAGCAGGCAGGGCTTCATGGTGATGGGGAATTTTTTTCTTCACAGGTCCTTCATTTTGAAAATGTCAAAGATGTGCCCTTTGGATTTCAAACAGTAACATCGGATGTCAACAAGCTGAGTTCCTTTTACTCCCTGAAATTAATCAAACGGCTCTACGTAGAAAAATCTCTGAATCTTTCTACAGTAAGTGGCTCAGTGGAATTAGTAAGGTTCAGCTGTTTACCAGGGGTGACATTTTCTCATGGTTAGACCAATGGCTTTTTCTAGATGCTCATTTATGTTTTCTTTAAAGTAAGTTAATCCCGGGGAGAGGCTGAATACAGTGGGGATCAATTGCAGCCACACATTTTAACTTACAACGCAGAGGAGCCCTGAGCTTCCTTTCCCTCTCAAACACCCACACATCCCACCGTTTCGCTTAGCTTCCTCACTGAGAGAGGTGGAAAATGGGGTTATTAACTCTCTAACAAATGCGTCTCTGCAGATGTAAGACAGCCCGTGATTTAAACCTCCTTCTCCTTCAGCGTCAGGGCAGGTGACCTGGGGAGCTTTTAGGCTCTTTACCTTGCTTGTTCATGCACACAGTGTTCTTCTGATGTTTCCCAAAATCAGTAAGAAGAAGAACAGCTGTGCGAAGTGACAGTTTCCATCAGCCGTGGACTAGCTTTGTTTGTTTTACCAGGCTGGTCAGGCGGGTATCCATACAAGGCCGTGGTGATAATTCTAGCTTTTCTTGGAGGAATCATGTAAAGAACACTGAAGTATCCTTAAATTTGATCCAGAGTGTATCATAACATTTTAAAAATCTCCACTTGAAACACGTAGCCAACTTCCTCAGCTACAGAGATGCTCATTCTCTACTTTAGTAACATCGAGTTCAGTTTGTGTTTGGATGGTCAGAATTTCAAGCTTTCCAAATCTTGACTACCAGTTAAATATTTTGCCCTAGTTTTACTGTCTTCAAATAAGTGTTTGTTATTCTGCAAGGATCTTTTGGGGATGTAGATCACTAGATACTGTTGTGAGTCTGTTTTTGTTGCTTAAAAACACACACACACACACAGCTTTCTTCTTCCAGAATAACCTGGGGAAATTAAAGAAATATTGAGATGTGAGTTGGGGCCCAAGAATGAAAACATTAAAAAAAAAAAACTCCCTGGTCCTTAAGGATGCTTAAACACATTTGTTGCTGGCAGTGAAAACAGTGGAGGCCCTTCCTCTTGCAAGGTCTCTGGAATGTTCTAAGCTCTGTCAGTAAATGGCAACTCTTAGTACCAGAGCTGGGTTGCAATGAACAGAATCCAACTGGCTAAGGCTCTGACTGCTCTGAAAAAAATCCAGGGAGCCCTGTACTCAGAAGTGAAGTGACATGGCATTTAACCAATCTGTGTTTAGTTCGGTTGAACTTCCATTCAACATTTCGAATTATTTCAAACCAGGAGTTGCAAGCAATTTTTTTTTAAGAGTGCTTTCCATTGCTTCTGGGGTTGTATGTCATCTACAGATTTACCAGTAACAGTACAAACAAGTGTGGTCTGTGGAGGGCCAGTTGCATCACAACTGCCTGGTGTTGAAAATGTGTATCTTTGGCTTTGGGTCACTTGAATCAAGATCAGCAGGGATGGGATTTAGGCTTTTGCATTTTTAACAAGCATTGTAATTAGAAACACTGCTGTGTTCTTTGCAGCACCGTTTCAAACTTTAGTGTGCAGTGAGTCACCTGGGAATTCTGTTAAAAATTCAGATTCTGATTCAGTAGGTCTAGGCTGGGGCCTGAGAGTCTGCGTTTTTTCCTGAATGTTTAAAATGTATTTGGCTGCGCTGGGCCTCAGCTGCTGCACGTGCAGCCCAGCTCCCTGAGCAGGGACTGAACCAGGTCCTCTGCATTTCGAGCGTGGAATCTTAGCTGCCTGACCACCAGGGAAACCCCGAGAGGCTGCGTTTTTAACAGCATCCCAGGTGATGCTGCTCATCTTGGCCCTTGGACCAGACTTGGAGTAGCAAGCATCTTTATAATCTTTATTTCAGTGTGGGTTAGACTCTTCTTCTCATAGAGTCCTCTCTTCTGTGCCTTTCTTCCATCCTGAAGTGTCGTATGCAGATGTGCACTTCTGCGTCTCTGAAATTGGAATTCATATGATCGTGCGCCTTTAGCGTGATGTTTCTTTTCTCCCCAAAGAAAGAAGCTGATGGAGGCTTTTAATACTTGCATTGTCTTAGAACTGAACAGATGAAGCAATACAAAGAAAGTTCATTGATTTTTACATGAAGTTTCAATTTATATTGTGTTACAGATTTTGAAAGGGCATCCGTAGTCACAGATGTTTAGAAGCCCTTGTGCTGGAACTGTGTAAGGGCACAGTGGTTTGGCTACAGGCTTTAAGGACTTTGTGATTTTATGAACTGGATGTTTTTTAGGAGTTCATCAGCTCCACCAAGAGACCCTATGCAAAAGAGATGGAGACCGTTGATTTTAAAGAAAAATTGGAAGAAACGAAAGGTCAGATCAACAACTCAATTAAGGAACTCACAGACGGCAAGTATCCTTTACTTATCCTGCTATAAATCACTAAGTAAATTGACTGTGTCTTCTCATGAGTCTTTTAAGTAAAAAATTGAACATCTGGAGGGTTCTTTGAATGTTTTCAGTACACGAGCCGAATTCTTGAGTACCAAGCCGTTTCCACCACGCAGGTTTCTGGGTGTCTCCTGCCTCAGCCACCAGCTGGTGGAATTCCAGATGCTTGGTTTAGTCTGCCTTGTCATGCTCCCCTGGCAGGCTGCCGAAAGCCCTCCTGGAGCCCCAGCTGTGCCTCTAACAAAGGACAGCTCGGGGCAGTTTCCGAGACTGGTTTTTCAATCACACGAAATGAAGGGCTTGGACTGCAAACTGATTATCCTCCAAGCTACTTTCAGCTCAGAATTCTACAGATTTATTAAGGAAAAAAGGACAAAAGGCCGTAGGCTGTCAAAAAGACGTGTTGAAAAAGTGGAGCAAGACAGACCACCACGGTGGAACCTTGTCTCAAGCCTCCACCCGGTCGACCCTCTAGACAGCCCAGGTCCCGGGTCTCTGGCGACACAGCTCCTGCCTCTTGCTCAGCGCTTCCCCGAGGCCTCTCCCTTTCCTGGCTCCTCTCTGAATGAGAATTCTCTGTGAGTTGTCTCCCTTGCTAAGAAGGAATGAATTTGGGTGTAAATCGGTGTTCACGTCCCCCTGCCCCTGGCTCGCCGATCGCTGGGCCAGGACGATCCCCTAGAGAAGGAAACGGCTCCTCACTCCAGTATTCTTTCCTGGGAAATCCCACGGACAGAGGGGGAGCCTGGTGGCTACAGTCCATGGGATCTCGAAGAGTCGCACATGCCTGAGCGACTAAATACGCACACACATTCACCAGCTCCCTCCTTCTTCAGTGATGCTGTTAGGCAGTCAGCCCATCGCCCAGAACTGGCAGGATGGGTTACAACATTTGCAGGTCCCAGTGCAGAATGAAAACACAAGGCCCTTGGTTAAAAACCGTTGAGAATTTTAAGATGGCGATGAAACCCGAGCAGGCCCCTGCACACCCGGCCCCAGCCCGGGAAGGGGGTCTGAGCCTCTACCACGGTGGAGACGCCCTGGTGTGAAGATCTAAGAGATTAAGGCAAAGAAAACTCTTTTGCAAAAACATCAATGCTAATCAAAAGCGAAGACTCTGTTAAGGGCTTTTCACCACCGAACTGCTTTGTCTGCCGGGGGCTTGAGCTCCTGGTAGCTGCAGTCGTTATGGAGCCTATGGTGGTGATTATAGCCGACCTGGATGCAGACACACTGGCCACAGGGCAATCTGAGAAGGAGGGGCGGGAGCTTCGGGGTAAAGAGGAGAGCTTTGTCCAGGCATCAAA
>SJYW01036645.1:329418-340275 GCA_006410735.1 Raphicerus campestris
GGTGGGAGGCAGCGGGCCTCTGGGCTGGATGCCTGGTGTTTGTCCGGTGGAGTAAAGTTGAGCTTTTGTTCTCCCCCAGACACTCCCAAGGACAAAGCTAGTGGCTAAAGCTGAGCTCTGCTGAAGCAGAGAGATCAGGTGCCCACTCCTGAGGTCAAGGAGGGCTTATTTACCCTGCACATGTGCAGGGAGGCTTCTTGGGGGTCGAATAGGGAGGGGACCTCACCCCATAATAAGTGTGGACATACACCCATAGGCCTCCGCAGTGGGATCCATTTTAGAAGAAAGGTGCATGCATCCTGGGGAGGGTCCCTGGACCAGTCAGGTGAGAGGAAAGGGACAAGGGAGTCGGCCAAAGGGAAACAAAGACGGGGGCTGTCGCGCGCGAGTGACTCGCATCACCTCCTCACTCAGGACGTCTCTGGGGGTCTCTGCCCAGCTTCTGACTCACCGCACGCCCCCTCGCTGCAGAGGCGGCCGATAGCCTTCCTCTCTGGGTGCGCATCTCTGCTCTGCTTCTGAGGCAGATAAACAAACTCTTTTCCCGTTTGCTCACCCATACATTGCAGTGTGCCTAATAATCAACGTTGTACCTGTCTTCATAGTTTTCGCCTCCTTGAAACAGTCTTGCTTTCAAACAGGGGCAAGAGCCAGGCCTGCTTTTCTTCTAGCCCCTAGCCCCTGGTGGTCTAGTGGCTAGGACTCTTGGTTTTCAGCTGGGTTGCCCAGCTGAATGGGCAAGGATCTAAGATCTCTCTTCAGGACCGCTCACTGCTCTCCTTCTGAGATCAGGTAGAGGACCTGGGAACCTCCAGACATTTATAGGATGGCGTGATTTGGTTTCGTTTGATGAGATATGGCTTGTGATAAGAACACAGACTCAGAACTGTTCATCGGTCAGCAATACAGTGGAAGGAAGCTTATTGGCCCTGCAGCCCCTGTGATCGATTCTGGTTCTCAGGTCTCCCCTAGACCTACAGCTGTTGTTCAGTCGCTCAGTCGTCTGACTCTTTGCGACCCTGTGGACGGCAGTGCACCAGGCTTCCCTGTCCTTCACATCTCCTGGAGTTTGCTCATGTCCACTGAGTTGATGTTGCTAATGGTGCTTCTCATACCAGCTGCAGGGCCTGCCCAGAAAGGCATCAGGATCCTGCAACAGTGAGTGAGTTCATCACGAACTCTTGTGCTGATCAGGCTCAGGTCTGTTTTTACATTTGTTAATGAGTGTTTTACAGAGGTGGGTAGGACGTGTGCAGTTCCTTTGTTCTTGTTATTAAATCAAAAAGCTCGGTAGGATCAACATCCTGGAGTCTTGGACTCCAGAAAGAGAATTAATAGGGATTTAAAATGCCATTGATCTCTCAGAGGTTCATCAAATAAAACACTATTCAAGGCTGTGTGGGGCTACACCTTGCTTTTGAATGCACAGGTTATTATCTTTCCTTTGAGTTGCTTTGTCAGCTCCTAAATTTTTGGGTGATGCTACTAAAACTTTTCCCATGCCCTTTGTTCTCATGTCTTTTAAGGGCTAGACTGATGAAGTTATGCTATTAAACGTTTAATATAATGCCTCTTCTGACAAAGCTGAACACACACACACACGCACACACATATGCGCGCACACACACGCACACACACACACACACACGTACACACATGCTGCATTTTCTGGGATGGTCGTTACTTAGTCTTATTTTCAGAGACATGTCTTAATTTATATTTTAGAAACTGGGATTATTGTTTCCACAGTCAGTGCTGAAAAATGAAATGGATTACAGTTTTTGATGATCACAGTTTTTGTGAATTCAGAAGTGATTAGTAATCTAAACTAATGGAGATTTTTAGACAAATCTGTATCTTGTTTGAGAAATGAAAGAATTACCAGTTAATTGCAAAAGTAGTATTCTTTTTTAAATCATAATTTTGTTTTTGGTTATATGTAGAGGCAAAGTCTTCAATTGTTTAATAACAACCAAATGTTTACTGAGCAGTTATTCTGTGCTGGGATATACCGAGGTATAAGACATGGTTCTTGCTTTGACTGTAGTCCAGATGGGGTGGGGGCTGTCACATGCACACATATTTCTTTTCTAAAGTATTTCCCCTTTTTTGGCGTTTACACGCTGCTGTTTAGTTAATTTCGGTTGTCCTGGGTCTTCGGTGCTGCCCTTGGGCTTTCTCCGGGCGCAGTCTCAGCACCGCGGGGCTCTGCACCGCGGGGCTCCTCTCCGCGGAGCGCAGGCTCTGGGCGCTCGGGCAGTTCGCGGGCTCTGGAGCGCGGACACAGGAGACGCAGCGTGAAGGCTTAGTTGCTCCACGGTGTGCGGGGTCTTCCTGGGCCAGGGATCTAACCCGCGTCCTCTGCGTTGGCACGTGGATTGTTATCCACCAGGAAGTCTTACACACATATTTCTAACACCGTGACAAGTGTTAACATGGATATATATAGAAACAGTAGAACAAGTAAGGTCTAGTTTGCTTGAAGATAGCTCCGGGTAAGGTTCAGCTTACTGTTGAAGATGCCAGATAAGAACTGTCCTATTATTTCTGCAGAATTGATGTTTGAAATTTCCTCCCAAAGAGATTCAGTTAACAGGCAAATATCCCGTGAGAGGTATAAACCCAGACAGTAAGTTGCACTAAATTACTATCAGTCTTTACTCCCTAGTATGAATTAATTTTTCTTTAGAAAATGAGCCAGCTCTGTGGCAACAAGGTCAGATATTAATGGGGACATAGAGGAAAAAAGGCCTGGGAGGCTGCCTGGAGAGAAGGACTGTGTGATAGGAGCTGTAAAGGACTTTGAGATAATTTTATTTGTAATCATTCTTAATTTTTAAAATTAGGAAATATTTCGTGTACAGTAAATTATGGAGGATAATATAACAAGCACCAATGAACCAACGAACACCTTTGTAAAATCTTTAGGTTTTGCCACTTCCGATATTTTAAAGAAAAAGTGTAGCCAGAGTTGCCCTGTCTTGCGTAGCCCCCTCCCCTCCCCTCGGCAGCGCCCCACGCCCGCCTCCCACCTTCCCCCCAGAGGGATGGCCATCCTGAGACCTCCAGGCCCCTCATGCTGCTGACAGAGAAGCGAGACCCAGGGAGGTCGCGTGATTCCCTGAACGTCCATGTCACATCTGAGACCGACACCCGAGGTCCTCGTGTCCAATCAGATCGGAGCAAGAAGAGGGGTGGGGCGGGGGATTAGGCGAGCGTGACTCTGCTCTGCCGTATGCTGACTTCTCCGTAACAGGCGTTTCATGAGGAGAAGCTATGTAAACGGATGTGCGGGTTTGCGCTGGAGTTGACTTTCAAGTGAGCTCCACCAGCAGTGTTGAAAGATCTTGTAATTACAGGCATCTATAAAGCCTAAGTTAATGTTTGCTTGTATTTCCAGTCATTCCATCTCATTTTTAAAGTTCTATGTGTGTAAATACAGTATTATATTATGTATGGTTCCTGTGGTTGTAAAGCGCATGAATAACTTCAGAGGAAGCCACGAGCTCTTGACAGGACTGTCTCTGTCGGTGCGGACCCCCCTGTGGCCGCTTTAAGCCATAACGACTTGAAGCTATATTAGGAGCAAATTTATGTGCTGTGTGTGTGTGTGTGTGTGTGTGTGTATACACACATTGTGTGTGTGTGTGTGTGTGTGTGCGTGTGTGTGTGTGCGAAAAGCAGGCAGAGCAAATTTCTTCTTTTACAGACAGACACCAAACCAGTGCAGATGATGAGTATGGAGGCCACGTTCTGTATGGGCCACATCGACGGTGTCAACTGTAAGATCATAGAGCTGCCCTTTCAGAACAAGCACCTGAGCATGCTCATCCTGCTGCCCAAGGACGTGGAGGACGGGTCCACCGGCCTGGAGCAGGTGAGGAGCGCGGCGGGATGCAGCGCGCATGCGCAGTGGCGCCAGGAGGCGCGTGGGCGGCCTTGCGGGGCTGATGGAGGGCGCGGTAACCTTGCCCAATGGGCTCCAACGGTTTCAGGGTTCTCTTGGGGGTTTTCTCCTCAATATTAAAGCAGCTAATATTTATTTGGTACTTACGGTGCGCCAGGAACTGTAAGTTCACACACGCGCTGGTCATCTGATCCTCACGGCAGTCGCAGGAGTTAGAAACTTACCCTGGGTACTGACTTCACCAGGGGGCGCAGGCACGGAGGGCTCGGCACATGGTGCAAGGTCGCGGGTGGGACGTAGAATCGGAGTGGGAGCCCGGGAGCTCGGCACCTGTGCTCTTAACGCTCCGAGCTCCAGGCTGCGCTGCGCTCTGCTCAGTCGCTCTTCGTGTCCGACTCTGTATG
The DNA here is from genome assembly GCA_006410735.1 of Raphicerus campestris. Lineage (NCBI taxonomy): Eukaryota > Metazoa > Chordata > Mammalia > Artiodactyla > Bovidae > Raphicerus > Raphicerus campestris. The sequence goes on from SJYW01036645.1 coordinate 333,730, forward strand.
ACCCCTGGGGCTCACCAGGCTCCTCCGTCCGCGGGCTTCTCCAGGCAAGGATACTGACAACCCGTCAGGTCCTTCCTCAGCGGATCACCCCCACCCAGGGATCGAACCCAGGTCTCCCGCACTGAGGGCGGGTTCTCCACCGTCTGCGCCCCAGCAGTGCCTCTCTGAGGAGCCTAGGATTCACTTCTTCATTTCCTGCCGCTCAGTTACCCCTGACTCGGTGGGTGGGCCAGCTGGGTCTCAGCCTCCCTGCTACTTTGGTTCTCTTTATGTTTAATCTGTTACTGCATGAACTGAATCATAACTCCTGTCTCCGTTTTCCTTCTGTTTGCTCTTCTCTCTCCTTCTTACAGCCCGGGAGGTTCCTCTGTCCATGGGATTTCTTAGGCAGGAATATTGGAGTGGGCTGCCGTGTTCTCCTCCAGGGGCTCTTCCTGACCCAGGGATTGAACTGGCATCTCTTGCACCTCCTGCATTGGCAGGCGGGTTCTTTAACCACTGCACCACCTGGAAAGCTTTGGTCTTAATAATTTGTCTTAAATGAAACAGTATCCATGAAGAATACTTAACATCGATTAGCAAGAGAGTCCAATGGTTCCTCCCCCATTAGGAAAAACGCTAGTGATCCATTTGTGACCTTGTCATCCCCCTGATTTTTATAGGTTTCATATGAGTAACCAATGCAGATTGCCTCATGTAGTAACAGTCAAGATATTATTCTCTGTTTAACACGCATTTCTCCTCTAGCCAGTGCAGAGACTGGAAGGGCAAGGAGCAATTTAAGATTTGCTCAATGAAGAATTTTATGACTAAATCATTTTATGCATCATTGCATAGCTCTCATTTTAAAAATAACCAACTGAAATGGACGCATTCATCCCCTGTGGTCTTAAAGAATGACCCTAGACAGTTCAAATTCTCATTTTGAAAAGGGTAACTTTAGCTTAAATTTATTAAATTTGATGCTATGCCTAGGGCATGAATATTCTAGGTTTCCTAGTAGAGGGATTAAAATAAGCTTTCAGTAAATATAATGCATAAACAGTTTCCTAATTTTATATTTATTTCACCGTTATCCATGCATCGTCATAAACCATGGATTCATTTCTATACAGCTCCTCTATAGTTAAAAGAAGGGCTCTCATAAATTTCAGAGCGAAGGGACCATTGTCAAGGTGTATGGGAGGATGAGGCTGGGCGGCTTGGTGGCCATTTTTAAGAGAACCTCATCACATACCAGAATTGCAGAGCCGGCTCTGTCTTTGATGGACCATCTGTACTACTTCCAAATCAGGCCCTCAGTGACCCTGTATGCTTTTAATCGAGCAGGATCTTTTACAGTTGGAAATAAAAAAATAATTTCCTCTGCTTTTTGTCCTTCAGGTCGAAAAACAGCTCAGCTCAGAGACGCTCTTGCAGTGGACAAATCCCAGCATGATGGCCAACGCCAAAGTCAGACTCTCCATCCCCAAATTTAAGGTGGAAAGGGTGCTTGACCCCAAGGCTAGTCTGGAAAACCTAGGGCTGAAAAACATCTTTAATGAGGGTACCTCTGATTTCTCTGGGATGTCAGAGACGAAGGGAGTGGCTGTCTCAAATGTCATTCACAGAGTGTCCTTAGAAATAACTGAAGATGGTGGGGATTCCATAGAGGTGCCAGGGTCACGGATCCTGCAACACAAGGATGAGTTCAATGCCGACCACCCCTTTATTTACATCATCAGGCACAACAAAACTCGAAACATCGTTTTCTTTGGCAAGTTCTGTTCTCCTTAAGTGGCAGAGCCTGGGTTAAGTCCAACCCAACTTCTCTGCCAACTCTGCATCTAGAGAATCATTTTCTAAATATGATAAATTGTTAATACTGATGGATCAGGAGGCCACCGGTATGCACCCTAATGGACCTTTTTTCCAATCCTTTTTAAAAAAAAATTTTCCCTCTCACTCCCTTAGCAGATGGTGCTTTAAGGAATCACCTTAGAGAAAAAAATTCGTGTTCATTATTTGTCAGACAACCCAGGGTTATTGGCAGGAACACAGTCTTTCTCAAAGAAAATTCCTCTAGGGAGGATCTAGAGGACTTTTATTACCAAAGCTTAGCCTTCCCTCTCTGGGATGCAGAATGTTCTAAACGTCCTCTTTTTCCTGGGACATGGGCGCTGCAAAGCTTTCCTGGCATGAATGAGACTTGGGGGCAGTACATCCACAGCTCCTTATGCTGAACATAAGGGACCAGTATTTCCTTCGAAGTCTGATTTTGGGGGGATTTTAGGAAGATATTAATGCTGCATATACTGTATGTTATGGAATTCCACCGAGAGAAACTGGAACAGCACCCTATAAATCAACACCTTAATATTTCTGCCATAAAACGTAGAATATTGGCGCAAAGTAAACAAAGACACTAGGTAGCCCAAATATCAGGTTTTGCTGCCAAATGGGCGTGTCTCCTGCTTACGGAAAGACCTTGTTTTCAGAACTTTGTGGACTTTTGGAGAGTTGGACCTAACCAGGGGCCAGCACCTCAACGGGAAGTTCAGGTCTCAATAAAAATTCGCCTTAGAGCAGCACAGCGGGTTAGGCAGAGTTCCCCGTGCTCTGTCCGCAGCACGCCCCGTCACGTGGCTATCTCATGCAGATTGTCCATGGTGTCTGCGTGTCAGTTCTAATCCCCGTGCTCCGCAGCACGCCCTGCCACGTGGCTATCTCATGCAGATTGTCCACAGTGTCTGCGCGTCAGTTCTAATCTCCTAATTCCTTCCACCCCACCCCTTACCCCCTTGGTATCCACTAGCTAACAATACCACATCCTATATTTGAAAGTTGCTAAGACAGTAGATCTTAAAAGTCCTCACCGCACACATGCGAAGTTGTAAGTGGGTGAGGCGATTGATGTGTTAACTCACTTTATTGCGGTGATCATTTCGGAATATATTACAAATATTCAGTCATTACATTGTACACCTTAAACTGGTACAATGTTTTATGTCAAGTACATCTCAATAAAGGTCAACAACAACAGCAACCAAAAAGATGTAACAGATTGCGGCAGAATAAATAATTTAAGCCTAACTTAAAAATCACTTTCACTTTTGATAGAATGCCCACCTGTTGCTGGGTTGGCGAGAGACCACTGGCAGGAAATTCTAACCGGCCCAAGCTTGTGGATGTCTGGCCACCAGGGACGTAAATGCATCCAGACTCTCCCAGTAGGCAGTAAACGAACGCTAGGGTGTTGCAGGGGCTTGCGTCCTGGCTGTGATTTAGTGGGACGGGGGCGGGAGCTGAATGCTGTTGGGCGGGCAACTGAAAACGCCCCTGCCGCCTCAGTGCATGCTTCTCAGAGTCTCCGGGTTCAGTTGCTGTGGCTAGCTAGTCGGCAACGCATAACAATAGTATGTTTTTAAAGATGTTTCTGAGAAGTTATTACCTGTGTCACAAGTTCAAGTGTTAATTCACTGCAGAAAGAGGGTGGCTGGAAGGTTTGAATTCAGGAGGACGTAGAACTCTTTCCCCACCCCTCCAAACCCCCGCCAGCTTCGTTGAAAATAGGTTCAACTTTCTTGCTCTGAAGGCTTAGTATTGAATTCCTTTTATGCTGTTGAAAATAAAATATTACTGAATTACAAGACCTGCTTTTTCCCATGAAAGTTGGATTCTCTATTTTGAAATAGAACCAAGCCAACCACTGACAAAATGTTTTTTTTTTTTTTGCAGGGGGGGCGGGGATTGATGTAGAATAAACAGAGATAAGAAGCATGGCTGCCCATATTTCTGGCCTTCCTTCCTTCCTGCACACCAGCTCTTGCTTCCTCCTTCTCTTCCCTGTCATCCTGGGAGGAAAGGACCAAGGAAATGGTAGATTAGCTTCGAACTATGGAAAAGTGTCTAATGAAACCAGAGGCCTTGTAGGAGGCTATGGAACTTCCCTCCAGCCTTTTCCACCTTGGGCCCTGCCTCAAAATGTAATTTTATCAAGTAAGCTGTGTATGCCTAAAATGTTTTCTTATTAAGCACTCTTCCTATCCCCAGTGTCAGGCACATTGTTTTAAAACAGTTACCATGTCTCTGAACCTAATATTCAGCATAGCCCTTTTCCCGTCCTGCAGAGTACTCAAATAGAGCATGTCTCCTCCTGCAATAAAAGCTGAGCGCAAAAATGGAAAAGGCCATTTGGGCAGGGTTTCTGGGGGTGGCCAAAGTCGGGCTTTAGCACTCTTGGCTCATTGTTCCTCTTCTCTAGACTGTGAGAAGGGAAGTGGGGGATGACCTTGAAGCATGCTTCAGGATTACTTAGAGGCGAGGAGAGATCAGTGCTCCTTCAAGCCAAGTAAGTGTTCAGGGAGCTTAGCGTGTCTCCTTTGGGATCGACTGTTGCCGGGAAAGTCTCGCCTGGTGGCTGCCTGGCGACGGCTGTGTGAGCCCAGAGGGTCCCCAGGGGCCTCCCTGGCAGTTCAGTGGCCCCAGCTCCACAGGCGCACTCCTGGGGCTGTGGGCTCGATTCTTGGCTGGAGAGCTAACAGCCTGCACAGCCGAAGAATAGAGAGATAGCAGGCGTGTGTTTGCACACTCGCATCCATGGGGATGAAATCCCTGAGCCGCAGAGTGTTCAGGGCTCAGCCTCAGGGGGCTGCCAGATGGTCTTCCAGCGCCCTACCAGCGCTTCTCTATCTTCATTACTATTGATGTCACATCATCACTGTTAGTGATTATTTTTTCCAACTGTGACATCAACTCCACTGTCACTCCTGGAGTAAGCACGGGCCGGGCACTGTGCTAAACATGACATGTATTATAATTCCGCTTCCACAACAGCCCTGTGCGGACTCATTCAAGGTTACAGGAACAGAGGATCAGAGACACCGGGAAACCTGTGGAACACAGAAGACTAGTGGGTTGTGCTGTCAGGATTTAAAGCTCAGCTCTGATTTCAGAGCCCGTGTTTACAGTTTCTCTGCACTTGGTTATTAAACACTTTCCTTGGTGTTATACGATGTGGCCAGGCGGCTCAGTGGTAAAGAATCCCCCTGCCAATGCAGGAGACGTGGGAGTGATCCCTGGGTTGGGAAGATCCCCTGGAGAAGGAAATGACAACTTGGTTCAGCATTCTTGCCTGAAAAATTCCATGGACAGAGGAGCCTGGTGGGCAACGGTCCATGGAGTCTCAAAGAGTCAGACAGGACTAGGTGACTGAGCGTTCACACATTACATGATATTTCTTATATGTGGAATCTTAAAAAATGGTGCAAATAGTCTTAACAAACAGACTCACAGATACAGAGAACAGACATGGGCACCAAAGGGGGACTGGTGGGGGGTGAATTAGGAGTGGGGATTAACACCCACACACTACCAGGTATGAAATGCATAGCCAACAAGAAAAGCACAGAAAACTAGGCTCAGTACCTCCTGATGACCTGTAATGGAAAAGACTTGAAAAAGAATATATACACGGAAAAATAAAATACACAGCATATACATAGACATCGGAATCACTTCGCTGTACCCCTGAAACCAGCCCAACATTGCAAAGCAACTATATTTCAATAAATTTTAACAAATGCCTTCTGTTTACATTAAAATGAAATCTTATGTTAAATATGAGACAGTGAATGTAGATAAAGAGAAGCCTTAGCTAAATATTTACATAATAAGCAAGTCTAATAGGAATGTTTACTTTTTGAGCATTCCTGGTTAGCTAATACATTTTTTGAAAAGTCTGAGCTTTTCCCTCAGGGGTCATATTTGGTCAACTGTATGCCATTTGCTATTAACATCGGATTTGGAAAGCTTCTTTTTTTAGTTTTAGCTCTTAGGCCTGAAAGTGCTTCTACAACATCCTTGCCCTCGGCTGCACCCCGGCCCGGGGAGGATTCCGGAGACGGCGGTTCCGGGTTCCGTGGCTCCTGTCTCCGTCGAGTCCTCCCCAGGACAGCAGGGGCTGCTCCGGTTTGTTAGGGCTTTCAAGGGATGGGATCGAAGTCTTCAACTGACAGGAAATGATTATCCCTGACCCAGGTCCTGCTGCAGAAAGAGTTCAGTTCAGTTCAGTTCAGTCGCTCAGTCGTGTCCGACTCTGTGTCCCCATGAATTGCAGCATGCCTGGCCTCTCTGTCTATCACCAACTCTCGGAGTTCACTCAAACTCATGTCCATCGAGTTGGTGATGCCATCCAGCCATCTCATCCTCTGTCGTCCCCTTCTCCTCCTGCCCCCAATCCCTCCCATCATCGGAGTCTTTTCCAATGAGTCAACTCTTCGCATGAGGTGGCCAAAGTATTGTAGTTTCAGCTTTAGCATCAGTCCTTCCAATGAACACCCAGGGCTGATCTCCTTCAGAATGGACTGGTTGCATCTCCTTGCAGTCCAAGGGACTCGCAAGAGTCTTCTCCAACACCGCAGTTCAAAAGCAGAAAGAGTAGGTAACCTTATTCACCTCTATCGGCTTGCTCCTGTCCGACTCTGCGACCCCATGGGCTGCAGCCCTCCAGCTCCTCCGTCCATGGATTCTGCAGCAAGAAGGCTGGGGTGGGGTGCCATGCCCTCT
>SJYW01036645.1:341049-364147 GCA_006410735.1 Raphicerus campestris
AAAGCCGCGCCCCCCCCCAGCCCGGAGATCGAAGCCGCCGCTCTCGCTCGGCCCAGCCTCCTGACGCCGAGGAAGCTGGTCTTCGAGCGTCGGTCCCTCTCCCGGCACCAGGCGGCGCTGGACGTCGCCGTGGCGTCGCTGCTCGCGGTCTGCAGCCCTGACCGTCCGTCAGCTTTCCTTTGGGACCGCCGCTCGGGCAGCCGCGCGCCGCCGCCCCCGCCTGCGGGCAGCTCCGAGTTCTGCTCTGGGGCCGCAGTCGGCTCGGCGGCTGCCCGGCCTTCCCGCTGAGCTGCAGCCGCAGGCGACGCGCCGGCTCCGCGAAGACCCGCTGGCGGCGGAGGCGCGGAGTGGAGGGCCTGCACGGAGCGCACCCCGCTCCTTCCCTCTTAGGGTGGGCGCACCGCCCCCCGGAGGCCCGCTGGGCCCGCGGAGCGCTCCCCGGCCCGGGCCTGCGCTCCGCACCGCCGGTCCCCGCACCCTGTGTCTCAGATCCACGCACGTCTCTGCTGCCACTGTCCCGACTCAAACTCCACGTCTCTCCTTTGAAAAATAGACAGATTCTTGAAGTGTCTGCTGCTTTCCTTTTCCTCCACCAGTCATATTGCAGTCATGCCTATGCAGATGTTAATCCAGCTCTGTGACCCCGCGGGCGGTAGCCCGCCAGGCCCCTCTGTCCCTGGGATTCTCCAGGCAAGAATCCTGGAGTGGGTTGCCATGCCCTCCTCCAGGGGGTCTTCCCGACCCAGGGATCGAACCCGCGTCTCTTGCGTCTCCTGAATCGGTGGGTGCGTTCTTTACCGCCAGCGCCGCCTGGGAAGTCCGATATGGTGGGAAATGGCAACCCACTCTGTGTTTTGTCTGGAGAATCCCATACACAGAGGAGCCTGGCGGGCCACAATCCATAACGTCACAGAATCGGACACGACTGAGCGGCTAAGGCCACACATACGTGGGCGTCCCTGGCGGCTCTGCGGCGGGGAATCCCCCTGCCAAGGCAGGAAACGCAGGAGCCTTGGGCTCGATCCTCGGATGGGGACGATCCCCTGGAGGAGGGTCTGGCGGCTCACCCCAGTGTTGATGTCTGAAGAGTCCCGTGGACAGAGGAGCCTGGTGGGCTACAGTCCATGGGGTTGCAAAGAGCGGGACGCGACTGAAGTCACTGAGCACGCGCGTGCGCGCACACACACATTCTTGTAGAAACATGCATATAAATGCTTTATTTGCAGTGTCTCCTCCTCACCCCTGTGTAAGAGCCACGAGGTCAGCGTCTAGTCCACTTTGATTTCTGCAGTATCTCTCTGTCCACCGCAGTGTCTGATGCAGAGGACGCGCTCAGCAAGTATGTGCTCAGTGGACGAATTCACCGCTGAACCGTAATTGTAGCCAGAAGAACGCTGTATGTCGGGAGCCTTTGATGCTGGCTGTATACGCTGCTTACAGGGCTGGCGGGGTGCCCCGGGGGATGTCATCCAACGTGGATTTCCACTCTCCTCAGTTTGATAATACGCGTGAAGCCTGTTCTTTCTGATGACTGTGGACCAGTGCACCGGGTGCACCGGGGGCTGAGTGCGCGCGTGGGCGCCGGTCACTTGCCTGTCTCGGGGACACCCTTAGGGCGGGCTCTCACCCAGGCGCACGGGCGTGCAGAGCCTCTCTTTTCCCGGCTCTTTCTGGCGCTGTGCCTGATTTCCAATAGTTGTGCCACTCCTCAAGGGACCTCGGTAAGGTAATCCTGAAGCGTTATCTAATTGGGAGAGGCAACTCATTAACTCTGAAAATATACAAGCCCTGATTGGTTTATCTGATCATTTTAATGATCATCTTTGATATCTTGAAAGTGCTGGTTTGGGTGAGGGTGTGTGTGAATGAGCCTGAATAGACTGGGGGCAGTGTGGGGGAGCTGGGCATCTGGACGCCCTGCAGAAGATGCTTGAAAATGAGACAGGCACTTCCAAGAATTGGTAGGACAGAGAAGAAAGCCGTCTATGTTATCGTTTTGCTTGGGTCTGTTTCTGCTGATAAGACTGTGCTTTCAGAATCTGTGGATTCACGTTATTTCATCTGTCTGGTAATTTCTCAGCCACAGTCTCTTTAAATTAGCCTCTCCATTTTCTGCTTCTGGGACTTAAAATACACATCTTTGTTCTATCCGATTTCCCACATATATTAATTTTTTAAGCAATATTTTCCACCTCCTTACATCTTTACACTTCATTCTAGGTTATCCTGTATATTGATCTTTTATCCATTAATGTTTTCTTCAGCTGTGTCTCACTTGTTTAACCCTCTATTCAGGTTTTTACTTTAATAGTTAAATATTTGATCTCTAAAATTTCTGTTTGGTTCCTTTTCACATATACCTGGTCATACATACTTTTTCTTCTTGGACTCTAAGGGCTATGCTGTTTTTAAAGGCTCTTTACATACGGCCATGTCATGCTGTGCGTACAGTGACCCTAAGAGCTGGAAACTTGGGTTCTAAGTCCTCTCTCATGGTGGCTCATTTCTTTGTTTATCTGGGGATATTTTATTGTAAAACCGAAGTTGCTTCTAATCACTGATCTAGAGGAACAGTGATGCTGCTGCTGCTGAGTCGCTCAGTCGTGTCCGACTCTGTGCGACCCCATAGACGGCAGCCCAGCGCTTCCCTGTCCCTGGGACTCTCCAGGCAAGAGCACTGGAGTGGGCTGCCATTTCCTTCTCCAATGCATGAGAGTGAAAAGTGGAGGCGTTTATTCTCCGGTGTTTGCAGGTTCCTTTTCTGAGTGCCAGGGGGCGCTACTGAGCTGTGATTGGTCTGGCCTCCAGGAGTCCAGGGATTCGAGTTCCCATTTTTTGAGTTTTCTTACCCTTTAAAGCTCAGATTTCATCTCACAAGTTTTTTTTTTTTTAAAACTCGGAAACCATATTGTCCATTATGATAGCTGCTAGCCACAAGTTGTTTGTAAATTAAGTAAAATTAAAGATACAGTTTCTCTGTCACAACTGTCCCATTTCTAGAGATCAGTAGCTGCAGGAGCCAGTGGCAACTGCAGTGAACAGCAGAGCCGCGGGGCACTGTCTTCACCGCAGACCATCCTACTGGACAGGGCCGTTCCTTTTTAAATAATAATACTTTAGTCAACGAACTGTTTTTGACCTTGCAGATCTTAGTTGTGGCCCTCGGGACCTCGGCTGAGGCCCGCAGACTTCCCGCCAGCAGCGCTTTCCGAGTGCGGCTGGAGGGCCCCGCGGTTGTGGCATGTCACATCTTAGCTGCCTGATTAGGGATCGAGCCCACGTCCCATCCCCTGCATCGTAAGGTGGATTCTCAGCCACTGGACCACCAGGCAAGTCGCCGACAGCGGTACTCTTGACCATCACGTTTACATCATGAGAGCACAACGGTGTGTTAAGCAGCACGTGGCGGGGGGGGGGCCCTCTGGGTGGCCAGTACTCCACGCTGTCAGAGGTGCAGCGCAAAGGTCGTTTATGCGTCTTTCTGGATACCAATGCTATAGGCGAGGGAGGAAATGGTGAGACTTTTAACAGGAGAGAGAGTGTGACCGGGCTTCCCTGGTGCCTCAGGCTATGAAGAATCCACCTGCAATGGGGAGACCTGGGTTTGATCCCTGGGTTGGGAAGATCCCCTGAAGGAGGGCATGGCAACCCACTCCAGTGTTCTTGCCTGGAGAATCCCCATGGACAGAAGAGCCTGGCGGGCTACAGTCCATCGGTCACAAAGAGTTGGACACGACTGAGGGACTAAGCACAGTGCGCATAGAGTACGGTCATCTCGTTTATGAAGAAGAATCACCGAGATGGCACTGTAGCAAAGGGGAGAAGGGGCAGCAGCAAGCAATACAGCCGGGAGGCTCCTGCGGGATTCTGGATGGGAAATGCTGAGGACATGGACTAAGTCAATGAATGACAAGAGGGCGGGGGGAGCAAGGGGAGAAAGCATCTGGAGAGGAGCTAACCTGGACAGGAAGTTCGGGTGAAGATGAAGAAGAAGGCTAGTGGAAGACGACTCCGGCTTCTTGGTGCGCCAGTGGCGAGATGACGATGCCGTGTTAGGGGTTTCCTGGGTGACCCAGTGGCTCCGCAGGTAAGAATTCGCCTTCCAAGCAGGTGACGCGGGTTCAGCTCGGTCCCTGGCTAGGGAACCGGGGGACCTCAGCCCACAAGCTGCAACTGCTGAGCCTGTGCACCGCAGCGGGGGAGGGGAGAGCCCTGTGCTGCAGTGAAGACCGAGGCAGCCAGAAGTGAACAAGAATAAAGCCATGCAACACTCGAGAAGGAGAGCGTTCAGAAGGGGGAGGTGGCGAGCTCAGTCTGGGGTCATCTTGTGCGCAGGGTGCTCAGCTTCACACAACGTTGTTCGCAGTTACTTTTGTGCCAAAGGGAAAGGCCTACAGGTTGCCAGACGCTGGGCCAAAGGGAGCCCCGGCGATGAGGCGCATGCCTGGGGAGACGGAGCGTGGAGCCTGCCCCGGGCCGCTCCCGTGACCTTTGTGCTGCTGGACGCTGAGGAGGGCTGGAAGACAGACAGCTCCAGGCCCACCCTGCGGAGGGTGCTCGTGTCTCTTGCCTCCCTCACAGTTATCTTGGATTTCGTAGCTGCTTCGCTTTCAGTTTCTCTGGATTTCATTCTATATCCAGTGTTACTGTGACTTACCTTCATACCCTCTTCCAGGAGATGGCCAGGGATGTGAGCTGGTGCATTTAAAGATGAACGTGCTGAGAAAAAGCAGAGGTGGGGGAGGTGGATTGAAATGGGGGGACTCAGTCGGAGACAGAGCAGCTGAACCAGGACGGTGTCTGGAGGCCAGAGAACAAGGGGACGGGTGGACAGGAGTCTGAAGCCTTCTGGTGCCCAGTGGGAGGGAGGGGTGGCCGAAGTGGAGACAGGGGCAGACTCACCAAGATTTTAAACTTCAGAGAACGAACAGATAGTGAGGGTGTTCCATGAGATAAGACACGTGGAGGAAGGCTGGTTTGGAGGAAATAGCTGGAATTCAGTGTTGACTTTGATTATGTTGACAGATTTCTACTGAGCCAAATGTCAGCACTTCAGTGTGCAGTCATACAGTGGAATATTCTTTCATAAGCAGCTGGTAAGATATGGTGCATAAGCTGACAGAGGGCTGTGTGTGTGTAGAAGGAGGGGAAGAGACTTCGGGGGAGGGGGAAGAGGAGCCCAAATCAGTGAAAACACACGTGTGCAATTAAAAATAAAACAGTCTATCATTCTAATACTTGGGCCACCTGATGTGAAGAACTGACTCATTGGAAAAGATCTTAATGCTGGGAAAGACTGAAGGCGGGAGGAGAAGGGGACGACAGAGGATGAGATGGTTGGATGGCATCACCAACTTGATGGACATAGGTTTGGGTAAACTCCAGGAGTTGGTGGTGGACAGGGAGGCCTGGCATGCTGCAGTTCATGGGGTCGCAAAGTGTTGGACACGACTGAGCGACTGAACTGAATTGAACTAAATCTATCATTCAGAAACTTATGTCTTCGTCATCAACATGGTGCACAAAATCAGGTCACCCTTTTTTCTTCACTCTACTCAAATTAAAGGCCTCTGTCGTTCATCATCTTGCTTATGACTTTTTTCCCTTCTTCAGGTACTTCCTCCCATGAGAGTTTAAAAACCTGCAAGATTCTTTCTTGCTCCAAGGAACCACTGCTGCTTACCATCCTACACGGAAAGGAAACCGCAAAGGCGCCTGAGTCGGCCGAGGAGTCCCGTCCTGTCTCCACGGTTACCGTCCTGCTGCAGCGCAGCGTCCCGGGCGCCCCGAAGCATCCGTCAGCAGGTGGTCCAGCTGCCCTGGGTGTGAAGCTCTCCAGCCCATCACCCCGAGTTGTAGGTCACCCCCGTCCATGGCGGCGAGCTCTCTGGCGCCCCGAGGCGGCAGCTCCCACGCCATGACCGGGTGTTGAGGACTGGGTGGGTGACGCCTCGGCCCAGTCTTTCCGCTGGGAAGACCGCTCCCTCCAGGCTTTGAGTCTCCCGGTTTCGCTGCGTCGCGTGGCTGTGGCTGGTCTGTCCCTCTGCACACGTGCCGCCGCTGATCAAGGGGTGCGGCAGGAGACGCAGCCCGGCCTGCCAGACTCTCGTGTCAGCCTGTGAAGCAGAACGTGACCCTCCTTCCCTTGGGTTCAGGGCTTGGTTCTGTTTCCTCCCCTGTCGTCCGGTCACCGAGTCCTGTCTGACTCTTGTGACCTCATGGGCTGCAGCACGCCAGGCTTCCCTGTCCTCCACTACCTCCCGAAATTTGCTCAAATTCATGCCCGTTGAGTCAGTGACGCTATCTAACCACCTCCTCCGCTGCCACCTCAGTTTCCTTTTGTCTTCAGTCTTTCCCAGCGTCAGGGTCTTTTCCAGTGAGCTGGCTCTTTCTTATCTTAGGATGAGTCATATTTCTCTACACAACTTGCTAAACATCAGTCAAAGCACTATTTGCCAAAATCAGAAACTGCTATCCTGCTGCTGCCTTCAAATGTCTTACCTTCAAAGACTTGCCCTCAGTGACTGGTATCAAGTTACATCGGTCAGCAAGTACTTATCAGGCCCCCACAGCCTGACGTTTATAGACACAGGCCCTTAGGTTGCAAGTGTGTAATTAAGTGAAGTACGCACACAGAAGGACAATAATTAGAACAGCATCTCTAAATGGGTTAGCGACGGCGAGAGTGAGTTGAGAAAGCCTTCAGAAACAGTAGACCCTGAACATCTCAGAAGCTCAGATTATATTTAATAAACATTTGCTGGTCTCCTACCCAGTACCAGAAGACACGTCCACGTTATTTTGTTACAGGAAATAGGATTCACACTTAAGCACACACCGCGTGACAGGGCAGAGCTATAAAAGCAAGAATTCCTTGAAATCAGTAGCGTTCCTCCAAGGCACTCTAGACGCCCACCTCTCATCAGAACCTTCGCAGCCCGAAGGGCAAGCCCCCAGCATTTGGGTTGGTTCAGCCCATGTTTGCTGATAATAGTAAGTCCATGCACACAAACAGATGCACTGTTCCCGTGGGCCTTTAATTTTCTCTTGCCTTACCGATCCTGGACTTGTTAAACTTGCAACGTCCAAGCCTTTGTTGTGTGTTTTTGTGCTAAGTCACTTCAGTCGTGTCTGACTCTTTGTGGCCCCATGGACCACAGGGGGGTTGGTTAGGGAGCCTAGCCCTAGCCTGCCAGGCTCCTCTGTCCATGGGATTTCCCAGGCCAGAATACTGGAATGGTTGTCATTTCTTTCTCCAGGGGATCTTCCAAGCCAAGGATCAAACCCATGTCTCTAGGTCTCCTACATTGACAGGTGGGTTCTTTACCACTATCACCACCTGGGAAGCCCCAAAGCCTTTCTTAAATTCTAGTAAACTATGGGTTAGTAATTGTGCGGACTTCCCAAGGAGGGAGGAAAAACTAGTTTTTAAAATGGTTCAAGGATAGACTACAGTAGAGTTTGCACTATTAAACTCAAATAGCATTTGTTTGTTTTTTGGTTGTAAAACACAGGCATATAGTTTTGAAGGTAGCACAGATTTCAGAATAAGGAAGATGTGGGTTTGCATCACACGCTCTAGAGTTTAGTAAGCTTGGGCAAGTCACTTAACCTCTCTGTTTCCATTTCCTAATCTGTAAAATAGACGTTGTTGTTTAGTCAGGAAGTCGTGTCCAATTCTTTCACAACCCCATGTACTCTAGCCCTTCAGGCTCCTCCGTCCATGGGATTTCCCAGGCAAGAATACTGGAGTGGGCTGCCATTTCCTTCTCCAGGGTGTCTTCCTGACCCGGGGATCGAACCTGCTGGTCCTGTGTGTTCTGCATGGGCAGGTGGATTCTTCACCACTAGCACCATCTAGGAAGCCCAATGTAGAGATAATGGCGCCAATCTGCTATTGAGGTTTAAATGAGATAAACTGAAATACTGAGTTTGAACCTGGTGATACATTCAGCAAATATCTGTGACTTCTGCTTTTTCCATTCTCCTAAATTAAATACCATCTTCACCTGTTTCTAATATAGGGCCCTTGCAACAAATGCCAAAAGTTTAACAGATTATTTAAATGGAAACTATCATATATATTGATATTATTACTAATTTTATACAATAATCACATACATTAATTTGCTTGAACTGGGAAAATGGTATTTAATTGTAGCTGAGGAGCATTTTGATTCAAATTTGTGGCACCCAGTACATTGTCAGGGGCCCAGTTTGGGAGCCTCCAACTGCTGTGATTTGGGAATGCTACTGTGGAGTCACGTAATTCCCGCTGATTTAAAGGCTTTTTCCTAAGATCTTGAGAATGGCATCTTTGTAATTAATACAGTCCCGTTAGTTGGTGCTCGGGCTTAAGGGGCTCTGGCTCACACTTTTGCTCCTCGTATCCTCCTGGGTGATGACTGAAGACGTGATGATTGTTTTCTTGTTTTTGGCCTCGTCAGTGGCATGGGGAATCTCACTCCCCTGCCAGACATTAACCTGCACCCCCGGCACTGGAAGGCGGAGTCTTGGCCACTGGCCTCCAGGGAAGCCCCTGAAGAGCTCATTCAGGTGGAAGACCCCCTCTACAGATATAGGACTCAGCTGTGTCAGCTCAGGAGACTCAGTAATCACTCGTTTCTACCTTTTTCTTACAAGTTCACACCACCCTGATGTTTCCTTTCCTCGGTTTGAAGATAATCCTCACTGATGTGTACAAATCCAGGGGTGTCTAGAGGTCGCATATGGGAAAAGTTCCATTTGGCACTAGCTTTTCAGACCAGCTAGTTGACACACGCTCCACTTTAAAGGGAATGATGAGGAGGTTGGGGGCTGAATGTGGGGGCATGGGATAGAGATTGCTGATTAGGGACATGGGCATGACCCAGTGGGATCCTGGGCTGGGTATCCTGAGAGCAGTAGGGATTTTGTAGGTGGAGCTGAAAGCCTTGGAAGAAGTTTGCTTGCTTGACAGTTTCGGCTTTCACCCCTCCCTGTGCTCATCCTGGAATCAGGGTTGTTTGAGATTAAAGGGATTGTCTCCAGGGTAGATGCGAAGGGTTCCTGAAGCCCAGTCTGAAGAGTTTGCTAAAGGATTTCCTCTCAGGGTGTGTCTACAAATCAGGCGGTGCAAATCCTGGCTCCTGGGTTATGTTTGAAGATGAGGATGATTAGAAAAATAAGAACAATAACAGCAGCCGTAACAGCAGGCACGGCAAACCCCGTCACCATTCTCGCTTTTTAGACACAGGATATTCGTGTAGTGTGTCTGTAAACCTCCCCTAGCCTGAGAAAGTCGACTTTGGTTTCCAGAGATGGTGATAGGTTAATTAACATGCTTTCATCGTCTGGGTCTTTGTCTAAAATTTTGCTTGATANAGGGGGACTTGGGAAGAATTTAGTGGACGAGGTGTAAAATACCAATAAGAGGGGGTGTGGCCCTCCACCGCCAGTGAAGTGGGGCATCAGTGTTCACCCTGGACCAACCATGGGAGAGGGTGGACTCAGGACCCAAAGGGGCTGCCGGCGCAGGAGCTGAAGCCTCTATGAAGCCAACCCCCAGGCCCTACAGGGAGGAAATGGGGGCAGAAGGTCCTCCACCCTCCATCACCAAGCTGTGCGTGGCATTTGCCCAACCCAACAGGAAACCAGGACACTCGGAGGGCATCTGGGCTTGAACGTGGCCAGCAGCCTCACACGGAGCTGGGGTGACAAGACGCCCAGGAATGGGTGGGAAGTCAGGGCTCCTGAGTCCTGCAGGCAAGGGCAGGCCCCGCAGCGGGAGGGGAACAGCCAGGTTGCTGGGGCAGGGGCCTCTCTGGGTCCCTTACAGCCGCCAGACTGCCTTCCTCATTCTGCAGCCGCTGCCTTCCTGAAGAGATCCCCCAAGTCATTTTGAAACAGAGAAGGAAACCCTGAAGGCCCACGCTAGTCGAGTGCTGCGGACGTTGCCCTGCGCAGTTAAGAGATGGGGGATTTCTGCTCCATGACAGCCCTCGCTCCACGAACAAATACAAATGCCTTCTCTCTAGAGCAGACGCCTAGCACACAGAGCAGACAGCGTGATCTGAAAAAGCCCAGAGCAGCAGTTCCTATGGTAAGTTGGCTTTTCATTCACGATGTGCAGAGCAAAAAGCAGGCAGCCCTCAGGGATCTACTGAATGGACATGACTTTATGTTTAGCACCAAAAGTGATACAGAAGGGGAAAAGAAAAACACACGGTTAGTTCAGATCCTGAGACAAAGCCCCTGACTGATTTCTTGCCTCCCCTTTTCAGGTCTGTGGAAATTTCCAGGTGATTTCCAGCAAGATCGTTTCAGGATCAGCAGACAGTGATTCACCAAGCCCAGCTGGGCCTGATCCCTCTACAAGCTGGTAAATTTTTGAAAGAGAGGGACTTTGCTTGGTTCAGCCTCACATGGTCGCCCAAGTGCCTTGCAAGGGTAATGACAGGCCCTAGCCCTGTTTGGGGAGATGTGTGCCTTGCCTAAAACCAACCTCACGGTTGAAAAGCTCTAGCTGGAGACACAGAAGTGTGGCTTACTGAGCTGGGCCTGGCCGGGAGAGGTCCCTTCATCCTACGGCTTGGCACCTGTGCGTACCCACGTACAATACTTCTGGGGAGGTCCAGAGCATGGGGGATCCCCTCCACCACCCGGGCCACCAGGGCATTTAAAACAAAGGACACCGGATGTCCAGACTGTGGGTGGCCCGTGGGTGTGGCCTCTGAGAAAGGCTTTGTCCCCAGAACCAATTCTTGTGCTCTGACTTTCAGGCATGGTCCAGATGGAGGGGAGCAAGGCAGGGAGGCCGGAGCGCTGGGCAGGCTGAACTGTCCCAGAATATAATTTTAACTTCACACTGTCTGCTGCCTCTAAGTGGGGAACTGAAAGGAGGCAAGCCCCACCAACCCCTGCCCCACCCCAGGAGGAAGCCAACCAGGGGGTCAGGAAGAGGCTGATACCTTCATTTTTCAAAATGGAAAGGCTATAAAAGCATTGTCGGAGAAGCCAATGGCACCCCACTCCAGTACTCTTGCCTGGAAAATCCCATGGATGGAGGAGCCTGGTGGGCTGCAGTCCATGGGGTCGCTAAGAGTCGGACAGGACTGAGCGACTTCACTTTCACTTTTCACTTTCATGCATTGGAGAAGGAAATGGCACCCCACTCCAGTGTTCTTGCCTGGAGAATCCCAGGGACGGGGGAGCCTGGTGGGCTGCCATCTATGGGGTCACACAGAGTTGGACACAACTGAAGCGACTTAGCAGCATAAAAGCATTGTGGAAATTTCACAAATAATGGGAAAGTGTTAAGAAGTGGGGTCGGGGAGGGGATTTGCTCATTACCTCACTGCAGCAAAGTGTTTCTAAGTCTGTAGGAAAGTCTCTGTGCTCTGCTGCGCTCAGTCGTGTCCGACTCTGCGACTCTATGGGCTGTATCCCGCCAGTCTGCCCTGTCCATGGGAATCTCCGGGCAAGAATCCTGGAGGGGGTTGCTGTGCCTTCCTCCAGGGGATCTTCCTGAGCCAGGGATCAAAGCTGTGTCCTTAAGTCTCTGGCATTAGAGAAGCAGGTTCTTTACCACTAGCACCACCTGGGAAGCCCAGGAGACTCTCTAGAAAGATCTTAAGTGGGGAAACAGCCCCATTTGTCTGCTGTGACGAGAATGGCAGGGAGGGGTGTGGGTGGCCGGTGTCATGACCATTTCTGTTTTCCTGTTGCGGATACCCTCAGCCCGAGGAGGCTGGAAGGGCGATGGAGGCCTCAGAGGCGGTGGCGGGGGAGAGCTGGATTTAGCCCAGACCTCAGGGCTGTCAGACGTGGGGCTCCCACCCATCCAGAGAGGCAACTGCCCTGATGGAGCAGAGCGAGGGGGAGTGTGGAATCTGGCTGTCTGGGCCCAGCACCCCACTCCCACCTCCACCCCCAGCATCGCTCCCTCCGCTCGGCGATCAGCCCTGCCAGGGCTGGCTCCTGCCCCGCCCTGTCCTGCCCACCTCTCATGGTCTGGAAGCCATCTCCTCCAGCCCTGTCTCTGCTCTCTCCGACTCTGCCAGCCCCTCAAAGGCTTTCCTTGGTCTTCCTTCTGCCCTCAGGACTGGTCTGCATCTTTAATCGCCTCCTCTCTCCCGCTCTTCCTCCAACTTGGGGAAAGGAGGGAGAGGCAGAGGAACCAGGTTACAGGTCTCATGGTTCTGCAGGGCCCAACAGAGTTTGGAGTAAATAGGCACTGGCCCGCTCCTGCCCTCCCCCGCCAACATCCCCACTCTGAACTGGAGAGGTGGTGTGGAGGGGGAGGGCGCCAGGGTGGAGATGGACCTGGAACAGCCTTGTTAACATACCTGAAAGGGGATGGTATCTGACCCAGAATGGACCCCCGAGGTGTCTCCTTAAAAGTCGGATCAGCCCTTCCTCTTTCCCTGCATGTCCCCTCCTTTCTTGAAGACACGTGTGATCTGTCTGCTTCCTTTCTTTGCTCTTCCTCTGAAGTGGCCTGAGCCCCTGGGGCTTTGGGGCTAGGGCCGAGGAGGTGGTCAGCCGGCAGAGAATGTAGGTGGGGCAGGGAAGGTCAGGGCCTGGCCGGGGCCGGGGCAGCCAAGCAGGAGACTGGCAAACGATGAAAGATAAGGAGAGATGGGAGCTGGGCTCCTTGCTGCCGGAGAAGGGAGTGGGGATAGGCTGAACTCTGTCTGCAGTATCGGGCTGGAGGGGGAAGCATCAGTGTGAGCGCAGGTTAATATTTTTTACGAATGCAAGCAAACACTGATGCGGGTGTGTGAATGGGTATGTTTGTCCACACACATTCCCTAGTTCTGTCTTCCAAGAGGATCCAGAGCAATAACTTCCCAGTTGCAACGAGCCTGCCTAAATACTGTAGTGCTGTCTAGTGCTAAGTTGCTTCAGTCGTGTCCGACTCTTTGGGACCCCATGGACTGTAGCCCACCAGGCTCCTCGTCCACGGGATTTTCCGGGCAGGAATACTGGAGTGGGTTGCCATCTGCTTCTCCAGGGCATGTTCCCAACCCAGGGATGGAACCTGCATCTTCGACATTGGCAGGCAGGTTCTTTACCACTAGCGCCACCTGGGAAGCCCAGGTGTAAACACTGTAAGTCCCCTGCATATGAATGAGTTCCATTCTGAGAATGGGTTCATGAATCCAGTTTGTCTATAAGTCCAATAAAGTCAGCCTAGGTACCCAGCTGACACAATTGGCCATATAGTACTATACTGTAATAAGTTTATAATACTTTTCGACACAAATAATATATTACAAACAAACAAGAAAACATTTTTAATCTTACAGTACGACACCTTGAAAAGCACAGTAGTACAGTATAGCAGCTGGTGTACAGGGGCTGGCATCAAGTGAACAGGCAAGAAGAGTTACTCACTGGAGGAGGGAGAGGAGGTGCAGCCGAAGGATTACCAGCAATAGGAGATGGAGGGCAGGCTGCAACATCGCTCATGCCTGATGCTGATGGAATGCATGTTCGCATCCATGAAAGTTCACAACTTGAAGGTCTGTATGTAGGGGGCTTACTGTACCATCCTCCACTAAGAGGAACCAGCTCCTTGGATGGCTGAACGTAGGGTTGGAACAGAAAAGGTATAAGGTGAGCCTAGAACGTCTTTTACCCCAGAAAGTAAATGTTCAAAAAATGATGCAGATTTGTCAAAAGGATACAGGAGTCAGGAGACGACAGAAAGGATGGTTGAAAGGACCATCTGGCACAATCTGAGCATCAAAATGAATACTAAAAATAGCAATCATTTATTGAATAAAACAGGAGTTCATGAGTCTATACAGATGTAAACAAATGAGCCAGGAAAGCTCTTTTCACAGTAGAATGCCAACTAGTAACTGTCACAGGGATGATGGGTACAGTCACCATTTGGCAACCATCATAGTAATAATGGATTCAGGAAAGAATCAACAGATGCCAAAGATGCCAAGACTACTGGGTGAGACTTTGAGGAGGAGTGGGCCCTCTAGATTGTCCCAATGTGTCTTCTCATAAAAGAGTGCATCCTTTAAAAGGGGAAGATAGTACCTTTTCAAAGANAGCAATAACTTCCCAGTTGCAACGAGCCTGCCTAAATACTGTAGTGCTGTCTAGTGCTAAGTTGCTTCAGTCGTGTCCGCCTCTTTGGGACCCCATGGACTGTAGCCCACCAGGCTCCTCGTCCACGGGATTTTCCGGGCAGGAATACTGGAGTGGGTTGCCATCTGCTTCTCCAGGGCATGTTCCCAACCCAGGGATGGAACCTGCATCTTCGACATTGGCAGGCAGGTTCTTTACCACTAGCGCCACCTGGGAAGCCCAGGTGTAAACACTGTAAGTCCCCTGCATATGAATGAGTTCCATTCTGAGAATGGGTTCATGAATCCAGTTTGTCTATAAGTCCAATAAAGTCAGCCTAGGTACCCAGCTGACACAATTGGCCATATAGTACTATACTGTAATAAGTTTATAATACTTTTCGACACAAATAATATATTACAAACAAACAAGAAAACATTTTTAATCTTACAGTACGACACCTTGAAAAGCACAGTAGTACAGTATAGCAGCTGGTGTATAGGGGCTGGCATCAAGTGAACAGGCAAGAAGAGTTACTCACTGGAGGAGGGAGAGGAGGTGCAGCCGAAGGATTACCAGCAATAGGAGATGGAGGGCAGGCTGCAACATCGCTCATGCCTGATGCTGATGGAATGCATGTTCGCATCCATGAAAGTTCACAACTTGAAGGTCTGTATGTAGGGGGCTTACTGTACCATCCTCCACTAAGAGGAACCAGCTCCTTGGATGGCTGAACTTGGGGTTGGAACAGAAAAGGTATAAGGTGAGCCTAGAACGTCTTTTACCCCAGAAAGTAAATGTTCAAAAAATGATGCAGATTTGTCAAAAGGATACAGGAGTCAGGAGACGACAGAAAGGATGGTTGAAAGGACCATCTGGCACAATCTGAGCATCAAAATGAATACTAAAAATAGCAATCATTTATTGAATAAAACAGGAGTTCATGAGTCTATACAGATGTAAACAAATGAGCCAGGAAAGCTCTTTTCACAGTAGAATGCCAACTAGTAACTGTCACAGGGATGATGGGTACAGTCACCATTTGGCAACCATCATAGTAATAATGGATTCAGGAAAGAATCAACAGATGCCAAAGATGCCAAGACTACTGGGTGAGACTTTGAGGAGGAGTGGGCCCTCTAGATTGTCCCAATGTGTCTTCTCATAAAAGAGTGCATCCTTTAAAAGGGGAAGATAGTACCTTTTCAAAGAAGAAACTTGGCTAACTCCACCTTAACCAAGTGGCAAAGTTAACTTCCCCAGTAATGGGACGAAGTGACATGGTGCTCTCCTGGGACCGGTACACAGAGGACACAGCAGTGTTTCTGTAGTACCCGCCAAAATCCAGCCCCTGGACCCAGTTGCATGGAGACACCTAAAAAACCCTACACTGAGGGATAGTCTACAAAACTACCAGCCCATTCTCTGCAAAAATGCCAAGTTTCATCAAACTTGTCAATCCTAAAGGAAATCGACCCTGAACTGATGCTGAAGCTGAAGCTCCAATACTTTGGCACCTGATGCGAAGAGCCAGCTCACTGGGAAAGACCCTGGTGCTGGGAAAGATTGAGGGCAAAAGGAGAGTGGGGCAGCAGAGGATGAGATGGTTGGATGACATCATCGACTCAATGGACATGAGTTTGAGCAAACTCTGGGAGATGGTGAAGGACAGGGAAGCCTGGCATGCTGCAGTCCATGGGTCGCAAAGAGTGGGACAGGACTGAGCAACTGAACAAGGAAGTCAAAGTGCTAGTCACTCAGTCATGTCAGACTCTCTGTGACCCCATGGACTGTAGCTTGTCTGCCAGGCTCCTCTGTCCATGGAATTCTCCAGGCAAGAGTCCTGGAGTGTGTTGCCATTCTCTTCTCCAGGGGTTCTTCCCAACCCAGGGATGGAATCGGGGTCTCCTGCATTGCAGGCAGATTCTTGACCATCTGAGTCACCAGGGAAGCCCCTAACAACAAAGGATGTGATATTTACAAGCAACAAGGGATCCTGGATTAAACTTTGGGCTAGAGGGGCAGGTATAAATAAATAAATACATATTTGTTTTTATATATAAATATTTGTTTATATATGAGTATATATATCTTATATTTTATAAATATGTATAGTGAAAATGAAAGTCACTTTGTTGTGTCAGACTCTTTGTGATTCCATGGACTATACAGTCCTTGGAATTCTTTAGGCCAGAATACTGGAGTGGGTAGCTGTTCCCTTCTCCAGGGAATCTTCCCAACTCAGGAACTGAACTGGGGTCTCTTGTATTGCAGGCAGATTCTTTACCAGCTGAGCCACTAGGGAAGCCAAGAATACTGGAGTGGATAGCCTATCCTTTTTCCCATGGATCTTCCCAATCCAGGAATCAAACCAGGGTCTCCTCCAATGCAGGTGAATTCTTTACCAGCTGAGCTACTAGGGAAGCCCTTAAATATGTATATGCAAAACATATAAACAAATATTTGTTTTTAATATAAATATTAAATAATATCTATATATTACTATAAAGGACATTATTATGACAACTGGAGAAATTTGAATGGGATCTGAAGAGTCTACATTAATTTCCTGATTTTGATGGTTGAACAATGGTTATGTAAGAGAGAGTACATATCATTTAGGAAAAACACATTGAAATATTTAGAAGTGATGGGTTATTGTCAGCAACTGACTCTCCAATATTTAAAAAAATAATAATAGCATGAGAGCAAGAGAATGATAAACTTATCATGCTAAAATGTTGACTGGGAAAAGAGAATGAAGGGCATACAAGAAATTTTTGTACTATTGTTGAAATTTCCATAAATCTGATGTTATTTTCAAAATAAAAAGTGAAGAAGATAACCAGGGTAGAAAAGATCTATATCCTAATCAGGATAGTGGGTCTATGGAAACACTCTTTTGAACTATACATTGTAATAAAAAGTTTTTAAAAAATTAGAGTGTGTAACCTAACTCATTTAATTAACATTCACACAAGAACAGACACACACCCACAGGAGGAGGGGTTTAAAAGATTTTGTCCAACTCCTGTCAGAATAACCAGGAGATTTTTTTCACAGAACTAGAACAAGTAATTCCAAAATTTACACGGAACTACAAAAGAGCCAGAATTGCCAAAGCAATCCAGAGGAAAAATACCAAAACTGGAGGTGTAACCATCGCAGGCTTCAGACTATACTGCAGAGCTACAGTAATCAAAACAGTGTGACATTGGCACAAAAAAAGACACACGGATCAATAGTAACCCACATACAGTAACCCAGAAGCAAGCCCACATATCTGTTGTCAATTAATCTGTTACAAAAGGGCAAGAATATATATAGAGAAAAGAGTCTCTTCAGTAAGTGTGTGCGCGCTAAGTCACTTCAGTCTTGTCCAACTCTTTGCAACTCAGGCTCCTCAGTCCACAGGACTCTCCAGGCAAGAATACTGGAGTGGGTTGCCATTCCCTTCTCCAGGGAATCGTCCCGACTGAAGGATCAAACTCACGGTGTCTTATATCGCCTCCTTTGGCAGGTGGTTACTTTACCACTTAGCACCACCTGGGAAGCCCCTTCAACAAGTAGCAGTGGGAAACTTGGACAGACACTCTTGGACTAGAACACTCCCTCACACTTTATACAAAAATAAACTCAAAATAGTTTCAAGACCTAAATGTAAGACATAAAACCATAAAACTAAACAGAGCATAGGTGGAATACTCTTTGACATAAATTGTAGCAATATGTTCTTGGATCAGTCTCCTAAGGCAAAAGAAATATAAACAAAAATAAACAAATAGGACCTAATTAAACTTAAAATCTTTGCACATGAAAAAAGGAATCCATCAGCAAAATGGATCAATAAAACCTATAGAATGGAAGAAAATATTTGCAAATTATGTGACCAAAAACAGGTTAATATTTAATGTATAAACAGCCCATACAGTTCAATAAAAAATACAATAAAAAATGGGCAGAAGATTTGAATAGACATTTTTCCAAAGAAGACATACAGATGGCTAACAAGCACATGAAAAGATGCTCAACATTACTATTAGAGAACTATAAACGAAAATCACAGTGAGGAATCACCTCACGCCTCTCAGAATGCCTATCCTCAAAAAGTCTACAAATAACAAGTGCTGATGAGCTTGTGAAGAGCAAAGAATCCTTGTACATTGTTGGTGGGAATATAAATTGGTGCGGCCACTTATGGAAAGCAATATGGAGGCTCGTTTAAAAATAGAACCAGACTATAATCCAGCAATTTCATTCCTGGATTTATCCCTAGAGAAAAATGAAAATGCTAATTCCCCCTATGTTCCTATCAGCATGACTTACAGTAGCCAAGACATGGAAGCCATCCAAACGCCCATCAACAGACAACTGGATTAAAGAGATCTGTACCCATAGAATGAGTATTAGCCATAAAAAAGAATGAAATGATGCCATCTGAAGCAACGTGGATCTCGAGAATATTATGCTTAGTGAAATAAGTCAGAGAAAGGTAAATACTATATGATATCACTTTAAAGTGAAACCTAAAAAATAATACAAATGAATNAGGCTCCTCTATCCACTGGATTTTCCAGGCAAGAAGACTGGGGTGGTTCACCATTATCTTCTGCAGGGGATCTTGCCAACCCAGGGATCGAACCATCCTCTCCTGTGTCTCCTGCATTGCGGTTGGATTCTTCACCCACTGAGCCATCAAAGATTCCCACAACATTGTACGAGTCAGATATTATTGAATGGAAGCCCCCTGGGGCTGGGTTAAAACATTCCCATGAGAATAGGTCATATCTATGAATTTGTATCTAATGACTAATTTTAGAAGTATTTTATCACTGCTATTTAAGAGTCGCATTAGGTTTGTGTACTTTGAGGTGAGGTTAAGCCCAGGGGGAGCACACTTGGCTGGATAGAAAAGGAATAAGAA
The DNA here is from genome assembly GCA_006410735.1 of Raphicerus campestris. Taxonomy (NCBI): domain Eukaryota; kingdom Metazoa; phylum Chordata; class Mammalia; order Artiodactyla; family Bovidae; genus Raphicerus; species Raphicerus campestris. The sequence continues at coordinate 360,041 of SJYW01036645.1, forward strand.
CAGGTGGGAAGCCTACTGAAATGTGGGCTGTGGTGGATGCTTTTCTGATGAATAATGGAAGTTCCACCAGACGTCAGCTTTAGGTCTGCCTGATTTCTGAAAGCACCCTTTTAGCGTACAGTAGCTGCTTAACGACTCCTTCCTGAATGGCACTCTGTATAAAACCAACACGGAAAAGGACATAAAAGAATGGAAAGGCCTCAAGTGCTTGGACTTCTGTTGGAAGTTTCGATCTGCTGAAAGCAGTATTTCAAATAAGTCGCTCAGTCGTGTCCGACTCTTTGTGACCCTGTGGACTGTAGCCCACCAGGCTCCTCAGTCCATGGGATTTTCCAGGCATGAATACTGGAGTGGGTTGCCATTTCCTTCTCCAGGGGGTCTTCCTGACCCAGGGATTGAACCCGGGTCTCCTGCAGGCAGACACTGTACCGTCCAAGCTACCAGGGAACCCCAAAACAGCTTTACAGAGATGGATTCACGGGCGGTCAAAGCCACTCATTTTTTAAAAATCACCTTTTTAAAGTGTATGCTTGGTGCTCACGCATACTCAGTGGTGTCTGACTCTGCGACCCCATAGGCCGTAGTCCTCCAGGCTCCCCTGTCTGTGGGATTCTGGAGTGGGTGGCCATGCCCTCCTCCAGGGGTCTTCCCGGCCCGGGATCGGAGCTGGGTCTCTTACGCCCTGCACTGGCAGGCGGGCTCTCGGGACTGGCCTGTTTTGGACATTTCGTGCAAGTGGAGTCGCACAGTGCGTAGCTTCCTGGGACGCCCTCTGTGGAGCACGGTGTTTCAAGATGCGTCTGTGGTGCAGTGAGTTGATAGCTCATTATTCTGTGAGGTCTAATAAAATTCCGTTGCATGGGTAATTTTGTTTCTCCGTTCATCAGCCGATGGACATTTGAGTTGTTCACCCTTGTTGGCTGTTGAAAAGAATGCTGCTGCCACCATTTCAGCATGAGGTTTTGTGAGTGCCTGTGTCTCCTTTTCTCTTGAGTGTATATCTAGGCGTGAGCTTGCTGGATCCTATGGTGACTGCATGTTTAAGATTTTGAAGAACTGCCAGTCTGTTTTCCAAACTGGCTGCATCATTTCGCATTCTTGTCAGTGATGTATGAGGCTCCAAGTTTTCCACATCCTCAGCAACACCTGCATTGTCTCTCACTGGACTGTAACCGTCCTGGGGGCGTGAGTCAGTGTGTCGCTGGGTTTTGCTGGGCGTCTCCCTGCTGACTAATAATATGATTATTGGCCATTTGAAAATCTCCTCTGAAGAAATTGCTTTTGAAGCTATCTGCCCATTTGAAAGTTTAGTTATTTATGTTTTAATTGTTGAATTGCAAGTTCTGAATACCCTCGATACAAGTTCCTGATCTGACACGTGACTTGAAAGTATCTTCCATTCAGTTGGTGGTCTTTTTAGCTTCCTGTTGGTGTCTTTTGTCATTCCAGTTTTTAAAATTTTGATAATTTCCAACTTAGCAATTTTTTCTTTTGATGCTGTGTTTTTGGTGTCATATCTAAGAAATCATTGTCTAACCCAAAGTCACAAAGATTTACCTTTATGTTTTTCTCTCTAAAAATTTTTTAGTTTTAACTTTTACATCAATTTTGAATTAATTTTTGTATATATTAGGTAGAGTCCAACTTTATTCTTTTGTTTGTGTAATCAAGATGGTGAACTACTGGCATCAAGGTAGACGGATAGATCAGTGAAGCACAGTTGAGAAAGAAACNTTTAACTTTTACATCAATTTTGAATTAATTTTTGTATATATTAGGTAGAGTCCAACTTTATTCTTTTGTTTGTGTAATCAAGATGGTGAACTACTGGCATCAAGGTAGATGGATAGATCAGTGAAGCACAATTGAGAAAGAAACTCTTGCATTTATGGTCAATTGATTTTTTTTTTTTTTACAAGAGCACAAGACAATTCAATGGAGAAAAAATAGTTCGTCAACAAATGGTGCAGAAATAGCTGATACACTTTTAAATTGTCCTTGAGAATAAGTTAATCTCTTAGGTGGATAAACAAGTGCTTTAAAAGGGCAAGTCTTACTGTTATCACTACTGGAACATAGCAACGACTTAATCCTAATATGATGAACAAATGAATGCAAGAAGGGAAATCAATGCTGTGGATTTAATTGTGAGTAATAAGAAAAGATCTAATTGGTATGATGGAAGCCCTAGGAGTGAGTTCAAAGGCGAGGAATGGAAGGACAGTGAATGTATGATTCATAGATTTTCTAAGAATTTTTTTGAGATGTATACCTTTTAAAATTATTGCTTTTTAAAATTTATTTTAATTTTTTTGGCTGTGCTGGTTCTCACTGTGATCCTAGGGCTTCTACAGTCATGCCGCGCGGTTGCCCTGCAACAAGTGGGATCTTAGTTCCCCAAACAGGGGTCGGCCTACATCCCCTGCATTAGAAGGCAGAGTCTTAACCGCTGGGCCGCCAGGGGAGTCCGGAGCGTAATTATTAAACTGGACTGAAGCATGTGTTTTCTGCTCTGGGTGCTCTATCCATAACCATGTTCCCTTAGCTTCACTAGATGCCTGGGAACCTCGTAATAGCTGGAGCAGAAGCTCCGTGGTGGCAAATCAAATGAGGCAAACCCCTGACTTGGAACCTAGTTCCTTACTCTTTCCTCGAAAGTCCAAGGTAACTGGATGAAACTGCACGGGAATGAATTATCCTCAGAGCTCCCCCCTTTATTTCTGGTCAGCGTCTAACCTGAGGACCCCTGCCCGGCCGGCTGAGAGCTGAGATTCCGTGCTCGCCAGACGTCTCCTCTCTTCCGGCCTCGCTCCACGGCCTTCGCTGCTGTCCTTCGGTCAGTAAGTCGTCCAGTCGTCTCTGTTGCGACCCCATGACCTGTGCCCGCCAGGCTCCTCAGTTTATGGGATTTCCCAGGCAAGAATACTGGAGCGGGCTGCCATCTCTTTCTCCAGGGAATCTTCCTGATCCAGGGATCAAACCCACATCTCTTGTGTCTCCTGCCTTGTCACGAGGATACTTTACCACTGGCGCCAGCAAGTCCTTGTTAGTTATCTATTTATATATAGTAGTGCGTATATTTTAACTCCAAACTGACCATTTATCTTTTCCCCCTGATTCTCCCTTTGGTAACCGTAAATTTGTTTTCTATGTTTGGAGTTTATTTCCGTTTTATAAATAAGTTTATTGAATCATTCTGTTTTTGGATTCTACATATAAATGATATCATATGATACTTGACTTTGACTTTCTTCACTTAGTATTATACTCTTCAGGTTAATCTATGTCACTGCAGAAAAGCATTACTTCATTTTCTTATGGCTGAGTAATATGCCATTGTACACATATCACCCCTCCTTTATCCATCCGGCGCTTAGGCTGCTCCCATATGTTGGTTATTGTTAATAGTGTTGCTGTGAAATTGGAGGGCACGCATCTCTTCAGAGCTTAGAATTTTTCTGGGTATACGCCCAGGAGTGCGGTTGTTAGTTCATATGGTAGTTATAGTTTCAGTTTTTTAGTTCAGTTCAGTCGCTCAGTCGTGTCCGACTCTCTGCGACCCCATGAATCGCAGCACGCCAGGCCTCCCTGTCCATCACCATCTCCTGGAGTTCACTCAGACTCACGCCCATTGAGTCCGTGATGCCATCCAGCCATCTCATCCTCAGTCGTCCCCTTCCCCTCCTGCCCCCAATCCCTCCCAGCATCAGAGTCTTCTCCAATGAGTCAATTCTTCCCATGAGGTGGCCAAAGTACTGGAGTTTCAGCTTTAGCATCATTCCTTCCAAAGAAATCCCAGGGCTGATCTCCTTCAGAATGGACTGGTTGCATCTCCTTGCAGTCCAAGGGACTCTCAAGAGTCTTCTCCAACACCACAGTTCAAAAGCATCAATTCTTCGGTGCTCAGCCTTCTTCACAGTCCAACTCTCACATCCATACATGACCACAGGAAAAATCATAGCCTTGACTAGACGGACTTTAGTCAGCAAAGTAATGTCTCTGCTTTTGAATATACTATCTAGCTTGGTCATAACTTTTCTTCCAAGGAGTAAGCGTCTTTTAATTTCATGGCTGCAGTCACCATCTGCAGTGATTTTGGAGCCCCCC
>SJYW01036645.1:368833-382254 GCA_006410735.1 Raphicerus campestris
TCTTCCCATGAGGTGGCCAAAGTACTGGAGTTTCAGCTTTAGCATCATTCCTTCCAAAGAAATCCCAGGGCTGATCTCCTTCAGAATGGACTGGTTGCATCTCCTTGCAGTCCAAGGGACTCTCAAGAGTCTTCTCCAACACCACAGTTCAAAAGCATCAATTCTTCGGTGCTCAGCCTTCTTCACAGTCCAACTCTCACATCCATACATGACCACAGGAAAAATCATAGCCTTGACTAGACGGACCTTAGTCAGCAAAGTAATGTCTCTGCTTTTGAATATACTATCTAGCTTGGTCATAACTTTTCTTCCAAGGAGTAAGCGTCTTTTAATTTCATGGCTGCAGTCACCATCTGCAGTGATTTTGGAGCCCCCCAAAATAAAGTCTGACACTGTTTCCATTGTTTCCCCATCTGTTTCCCATGAAGTGATGGGACCGGATGCCATGATGTTCGTTTTCTGAACGTTGAGCTTTAAGCCAACTTTTTCGCTCTCCTCTTTTACTTTCATCAAGAGGCTTTTTAGTTCCTCTTCACTTTCTGCTGTAAGAGTGGTGTCATCCGCATATCTGAGGTTATTGATATTTCTCCCAGCAATCTTGATTCCAGCTTGTGCTTCTTCCCGCCCGGTGTTTCTCATGATGTACTCTGCATAGAAGTTAAATAAGCAGGGTGACAATATACAGCCCTGACGTACTCCTTTTCCTATTTGGAACCAGTCTGTTATTCCATGTCCAGTTCTAACTGTTGCTTCCTGACCTGTGTATAGGTTTCTCAAGAGGCTGGTCAGGTGGTCTGGTATTCCTCTCTCTCTCAGAACTTTCCACAGTTTATTGTGATCCACACAGTCACAGGCTTTGGCATAGTCGGTAAAGCAGGAAGAGATGTTCTTAAGGAGCCTCTATATTGTTTTCCGTGGCGGCTGTGCCAATGTGCAGTCTCACCAATAGTGCAGGGTGCTCCCTTTTATCCGTGCCCTTTCCAGCATTTTTTATTTGTAGACTTTTTGATGATGGCCATTCTGACTGCTGTGAGGTGGTACCTTGTTGTGGTTTTGATTTTGATCTCTAATATAACCAGCTAAGGAGGAGACAATGGCACCCCACTCCAGTACTCTTGCCTGGAAAATCCCATGGACGGAAGAAACTGGCAGGCTTCAGTCCGGCACGACTGAGCGACTTCACTTTTGCTTTTCACTTCCGTGCATTGGAGAAGGAAATGGCAACCCACTCCAGTGTTCTTGCCTGGAGAATCCCAGGGGTGGTGGGAGCCTGGTGGGCTGCCGTCTGTGGTCGCACAGAGTCGGACACGACTGAGGCGACTTAGCAGCAGCAGCAGTAGCATAACCAGCTAAATTACACTTTTGAGATTTGTCTTCTAAGTTTTGCAATAGCATATCCTATTGGCATAGCATATCTAAGTCATTGCTGGGTCACAGGAAAAACTCAATACCTGGACAAAGAGAATTACAATAGCAATCACAGGGAAGAATATGATAAAGGTGTTCCCTTAAGAATACTCAGAAAGGTGGGTGGTTACTCCCTGGCCCTGCCCCAGAGAGATTAGTTGAAGGAGGCTCCAAACCTGACTTGAGAGAATCAGACTCTGAACAGCCACGCACGGAGTCGCGCGCTGAAGTGATTAACGGAGAAGCGCTGTGGAGAGCACCGGCCGTTTCATGCATCTCTCGGTGCCTTTCTTAGGGGAGTGAAGGTTTGGTTTCCAGGTTTTAGGGGAAGAAGAGCTGGTTAGTGAGCCACGGTGGAAAGGCCTCTGGTGGAGTCCATGCGACATGATGTGGTCAGGCCCCAGAATGTTCACGAGTGTTAGGCATTAGCTCAGCACCTAGATCTCTCTGCTGAAGAAACTATCTGAGATGCCAATAGAAAGGCTGAAACCAAAGATTTTTTTTTTTAAATTTTGTGTTTATTTATTGGCTGCGCTGCGTCTTGGTCGCTGCGCACGGGCGGTCCCTCCCCGCGGAGCCAGGCGGCTCTCTGCTCGAGCGGCGCTGCTTCCCGCGGCGGCGGCTCCTCTCGTCGGGAGCACCAGCTCGGGAGCACGGACACAGGCGTTGCGGCGAGTGGGCTTAGTTGTCCCGGGGCGCGGTGGGATATTTCCGGAGCAGGGACTGAACCCTTGTCCCCTGCATTGGCAGGCAGATTCCCGACCACTGGACCACCAGGGAAGTCCACCAGAGATTTTTAATAGCACTATTTATATAAATCGGACCCCCCACCCCAAATGTTTAATTAGTAAGGGAGTGAAAGTTGCTCAGTCGTGTCCAACTTTGTGACCCCATGGACTACACAGGCCATGGGATTCTCCAGGCCAGAATACTGGAGCGGGTCACCTTTCCCTTCTCCAGGGGGTCAAGCTTGGGTCCTTCTGCACTGTAGGTGAATTCTTCACCAGCTGAGCCACGAGGGAAGTCCAGTTAATAAGGGAAGAGGTGACTAGTTTATGGCACATTCACATAACCATTGAAAGTAACTTATAAACAGAATTTTATAATACAGAGAAATATTTTTTTGTAGTATTAAATGAAAAAAATGCAAAACTACAAATGTAGTGTGAGGTCAACCATGTAAAAAGAGAGTATACGGAAAAAAGGAAGTGTAAATTTTGATGGACTTATAATTAGCTTTATTTGCATTTATATTTATATATTATTCATATTACTAAATATCTTTAGCATTCTCAAATGACATGTATTATTAAAAATTCATTTATAGTCTACTGCCCCAAATTTCCAATTATCTCTCTAATTCAAAATGTTTATCACTTTTACAGTTATATTCCTAGTTATATTATTATTACTCTGTGAGTTAATTCTGACTTATGACCATTCAATTTCATATTAGCAAGTTATATGTACCCTTGCCCGGAAAATCCCATGGACAGAGGAAAGGAAACTGGTGGGCTGTAGTCCATGGGGTCACTAAGAGTCAGACATGACTGAGCGACTTCCCTTTCACTTTTCACTTTCATTCATTGGAGAAGGAAGTGGCAACTCGCTCCAGTGTTCTTGCCTGGAGAGTCCCAGGGACGGCGGAGCCTGGTGGGCTGCCGTCTCTGGGGTCGCACAGGGTCGGACACGACTGACGCGACTCAGCAGCAGCAGCATGCTACTTTAAGTCCCTTAGAGTCTCTGATTCTCTGGTTTGTAGGTAAGAGTTCACCACTTTAACATTCCACAGAATTTTAGGGTTTTCTTTTGTAGTGGGATAAGCTTTCTTTATTGATACAATGCAGACAGTATTATTTACTCCTCAAATTCTGATGCTCATTCAGTCATGGCTTGGGGATGGTTTCTGATAGAGCACTGAGTGTGCTGTCCTGAAATTTCATAATGAGGAAGAGCACTTTCTATGGAAATTCAGTGACCGCAGAAGTCTTCTAAGGATGTGTTTTCCTTCAGATATGAACCATGCTTTGAAAAAGAGTCAATGTTGCTATAATGATGAGAGGTAATATCTGGTGAGCTGTGCAAGGGAATCATTCCTCTGAAACAGCCTAACTCTGAGAGAAAGAGAGAGGGAGAGCCCAACAAGGTTAGGGTGGGACTCACTGAGAGACAGGGAATGAGAGATGAGGAAGACGGAGGCAGAGAAGGGACCAGGGACTTTCTGGCGGTCCAGAGGCTAAGACTCCACGGTCCCAGTGCAAGGGCCCCAGGTTTAAACCATGGTCAGGGAGCTAGACCCGCATGTTGTAACTAAGGATTTGCATGCTGCAATGAAGACAGAGGTTCTTGCATGCTGCAGCCGAGACCCAGTGCAGTCCCATAAATAAGTAAATGTTTTAGAGAACCATTCTGAAAACCCTCATTAAAAAAATGAGAAGAAACCAGGGAGATAAAGGAAGAGGGGAGAGAATTTGTTCATTAGTTAGGGTCTGTCTGAGATGCTACAGGAAGACAATCATGCTGGTGACAATGCTCNATTTTTACGTCATCTTAAGTAGCTTATATTCTCCATGTAAGTTTACAAACACACAGAGTGTATACAACGGCTCATATTCTCCTTAAAGGCAATACTCTCGTTTTAAACAGTTTTCTTTTAAATTTCCCTGTATTTAATACAATCATTGTATTTGTTGGGTTGGAGCTCACATAATACTGTTGTCTGACAAGAAGTTAGAAAAGGAAGACAAAGCTGTCAAAAAAAGAACCAAGCCACAGAGGAACCTTACTTTGTCCCTGACGTGTTGATGGCAAAGCTTTTGCTGACCCTCTCTTCCGTTAGCGGTTACAGCCTTTGCACCCTGTTCAGGAGCTGCCCTGTTTATGGTCATAAACAAATCAGGGTCGTGGAACACTAGGACTAGAATGACGTCAGAAATTATTTATTCCAGTTTTAAAACTACTTTTTTTTTTTTTTGGTTGTGGAATACATTTGTCTGATGAAAGCTTTATCGGGAGCCCAATAAGGAAGAAAAAGAGAAAAGAAGGGTTAGAGGAAGACAGAAAGAAAAGGAAGAACGTGGGAGCAACTGGGGTCTACAGTTGTTTGAGGAAATAAAAGTAAAATAGATGAGCAGGTCACAGAGTGCAGGAAGGGAAGCTGTACAGGTTTCCTGGAGATATTGGTCCAAAACTGATCAGCTCTTTGTTTCTTAGCCAATTAGTTCACTTCTAGAATGTACCTCCCATCACCCTGCTCTGCCCCACCCCGTCTCTGTCAGTAAGTCTTGATAATTTCCATCTTCCCATTGTTATTCAGCTATTCTAGTAGATAAATTAAATAGCAATCCCCAGTCCCCACCCCAAGGATGCTGCAGGGAAAACCCCCCAAACTTTGAAAACAAAGCATATTTTGAAAGTCATTTGTAATAGTAAAAAAAAAAAGTTTTGAATAAACTATAGAAATTCAAGCGTAAGATAATATCCAAGACATGGGTATAAAGTAAAATGGTTCTTTGTGTCTTTATCTAGTATAAGGGCTTGGGTTGAAAGGTACAGTTCAGCAGTTACTATGAGGTCTCTGTGAAGAGACCCAATTAGAAAGATCAAAGGAAATATGCAAATAGTAAGCTAAATGTTTAATTAAGCTGAAGACACAGAGCATGAGAATTTGTTTAAAAATGTGGGACACACATTCCTTTTGTTTCGTTTCTTTTTTTTTGGTCATTAATCAATGCCAATTGTACCCCGGATGCCGAAACGGTGCTTGGAAGAAGGCCAGTGTGGGAGGGGCAGAGTTCATATATTTCCATTCCTGACAGGGTGTGGGTTGAAACTTACCTGGCCAGCTGTTAGGAGCAACTCCGGAGGCAAGAAGGTAAACGCTAGCATTACCTGTTGTTCTCTGTGATGAACGTCGCACTGGAATTTAAACGATCGAAACCCAAAGCTGACTTGATTGAAATCAAAGGCTGTGTAATTTTATTTTTATTAAATCAAATATCTTTTAAAACAGAGCAGTTTGCTTTACGATGGTTTGAATTTTTTGTAAATGTGGCAATACCTGTATCTTTCACAAATATTTCTTGTGTAAGAATTGTCTATCATTTAATTATAACCAGGCTTTATATTTATTCCAGTAGAATGGTATCACCTATGTGAACTTAGAATTTCATTCTTGGGTTCTTAATAGCTTTGTGGAAATTATAAAAATTATAAGTCGTGGAATAATTTGGGGATATAATTTTTTTCTTTCTATTCTATAAAAGTAAGAATAATTCCACCCAGTGTTTTGGGTTGTTAGAAAATCTGTTTAATCTAAGCTTTAAAATTTTCACTTTAAAGGAAATCATATTTTAATAAGTGAATAATTTCTAACATAGTAGGAAATTAATCAAAAGTTGATTCTATTGTATAATATCTATTGATTACAGCTGCTTGCAGAATGTATACAGTAATAAGAAATAACTGTCATCTAATATTTCAAGCATTACAATTGCTTGCAATGGAAAAGAAGTAAATGATAGCTAATAAATCTATAAAAATTTAGCAAGTGCTCATATACGCCATCATTCTTTATGATGGGATACAAAGATGGATAAACATGGAGCCTACCCCCAAGAGAATTATGCTCTGGAAGCAAAGACGTGTGCTCAGTGTGTGGCCACTTGCCGACCGTGCTGACCATGTGGTCAGTTGCTAAGTTGTGTCTGACTCTTTGTGACCCTGTGGCCTGGAGGCCCCCAGGCCCCTCTGTCCATGGGGTTCTCCAGGCAAGAATACTGGGGTGGGTTGCCATTTCCTTCTCCAGGGGATCTCCCTGACTCAGGGATGGAACCCTGGGATCTTTACTCAGTGGCAAAGAATTTCACTGCAGGTGGGTGATAAGGGCAGCAAATATACAAATGTGTGTGCTTCACGTGAACAGGCACAAATATGTCTCATATATACGTATGGTTGCAAGACTAGAAAGCACACGGAAAAATAAAGGCAGTTGATGTGTCAGTATTGTGAGAGTAAAATTTAAATTTATTGAACTTGTTTGGCCCTGGGAACCATACTCGTTATCTTGTAATAACCTATAATAAAAAAAGAATCTAAGGGTCTGCTGCATTGCAGGCAGATTCTTTACCATCTGAGCCACCAGGGATGCCCCTGAGTAAATAGATACATGTATGCATGCAACCGAATCATTTTGCTGAACTTCTGAAACTAACAAACATTTAAAATCACCTATATTTCAATAAAAATTAAACAAAAATAAAAACAAACAACCCCCCCGAATTTATTGTGCAGATGGAAGCACCTCATTACTGACATTCTGCCATTTGTAAAACAAATTTGAATTTGAGAATCAAAGTTCTTCTACTTCGTTAGAGGTTAAATAACAAGTCACTCACCTGGGACATATTACAGGGAAAAATGTGATTCTTTGCTACTGTTGTCAGAGTTATCTTTTTTCCCCTGAATTAAACTTGCTCAGTAGCACCAGTGACGGCTGGCTTCTCTGGGGGCTCAGCAATAAAGAATCTGGCTGCAAATGCGGGAGACATGGATTGGATCCCTGGGTCAGGAAGATCCCCTGGAGGAGGCCATGACAACCCACTCCAGTGTTCTTGCCTGGTGAATCCCAGGGACTGAGGAGCCTGGTGGGCTACAGTCCATGGGGTCACACAGAGTCGGATACGACTGAAGCAACTGAGCAAGGAAGCATATGTCCACGTATATGTATACCTGACTCACTTTGCTGTACACCGGTAATGAACACAGCATTGTAAATCAGCTGAATTCCAGTGAAAAAATTATTTTTTAAAAATGGCCACACCAAGTGACCCACCACACGCCCTGTGGCCGGAAGACGCCTCCAGCAGGTACATGTTTTGTTGACGTCTCCGAGTGGGGCCTGGGCTGCAGAAAAGGACCACCCGGCATGGCGCCCATCAGGGCTGCTCTGGACTGACCTCTCTGCCCTGGGGCAACTCAGGCGTTAGTTTGTCTGTCCTTCCAAGACTCCTGTGATCTACCCAGGATTTCTCCTCTAGACTGAATATTTGCTGGAAAATCTTTTCTACATTGCATTGAAATCTGTGTAAATGCATCATAAATGTAGATTGGAATTGCAAGACTGCAAACCCTTTTATCTCAAATCCAGACTGACTTAGATAATTTCATATTTAAGTCCCAATAACACCTCCTGCCAGCCACGGTGGCGGTGTTTAGTCACTAAATCATGTCCGACTCTCTGCGACCCCCTGAACTGTAACCCCCCAGGCTCCCCTGTCCATGGGATTCTGCAGGTAAGGACACTGGAGTGCGGTGCCATGCCCTCCTCCAGGGGATCTTCCTGACCCAGGGACGGAACCCAGGTCCCCGCATCTCCTGCGTCGGCAGGTGGGCCCTTTTCCACCAGCGCCACTGGGGAAGCTGCACATATACCTGCATCTACTCTTTTTCAGATTCTCTCCCCACACAGTCGTTACAGAGTGTTCAGTTTTGCTCTGGAGCAAGAGTGTCATCTGTGACCGCAGGCAGCAAGATGCAGGAGGAAAGAGGGAGGCTTTGAACTTGGGCTGAACTGACTGGTTTGAACACCAGCTGCATCACTTAATGGCTGGATGTACAATGAAGATACTTTCTAGACTTATGAGATGTTTTGAGAACTACAGACAACGTTTATGAAGTGCTGGTCACATTGAAGGCTCAAATGAAGTGGTAGCTATTATTACAAAGTCATCACGGGTGAAGGTGGTACTAATTTCTTGAGCTGAATAGATTTTTGAGGGACCTTTCTCTCTTACACAGTTGTTTCAAGTCTAAAGATAATGATGACTGAGGCAAATTATGTACAAGTTTTTCAAGTTGTAGTTTATTAAGTGGCAGCTTGCATCAGCAATCAGCCTGTAGCTGTAGACCTAGCCAAACAGAAGCTTCTCGTGTGGTGGATCTTTTCCAGATTAGATATAAAGAACTTCCTGTTAATGTTTGGGGAACATGTCCTGTTTGTATCTGGAGCCAGATTTTATTGTGATAAGTTACTCTTGAAGTTTGAATATAATCTTAGCCCTTGTGTTAAACACAAACTTGCAATGCCTAAAAATTAATTGCCATGTTTAGTAATATATTTACAGCATATTTTATAATTATATATAACTTTAAAAAGTTATATATATATATACACTACTACATATAAAATAGACAACGAACAAGGACCCAATGGGGAAATATAATCAATATTTTGTAGTTCAATCACTCAGTCGTGTCCGACTCTTTGCGACACCATGGACTGCAGCACACCAAGCTTCCCTGTCCATCACCAACTCCCCAAGCTTGCTCAAGGTCATACCCATCGAGTCAGTGAGGCCATCCAAACATCTCATCCTCTGTCGTCCCCTTCTCCAGCCTTCAATCTTTCCCAGCATCCAGGTCTTTTCCAATGAGTCAGTTCTTTGCATCAGATGGCCAAAGTATTGTAATTCAGCTTTATTATCAGTCCTTCCAATGAATATTCAGAACTGATTTCCTTTAGGATGGACTGGTTGGATCTCCTTGCCGTCCAAGGGACTCTCAAGAGTCTTCTCCAACACCACAGTTCAAAAGCATTAATTCTTCGGCACTCAGCTTTCTTTATAGTCCAACTCTCACATCCCTACATGCTTCTGGAAAAACCATAGCTTTGACTAGATGGACCTTTGCTGACAAAGTAATGTCTCTCCTTTTGAATATGCTGTCTAGATTGGTCATAACTTTTCTTCCAAGGAGCAAGTGTCTTTTAATTTCATGGCTGCAGCTGCCATCTGAGATGATTTTGGAGCCCCCAAAATAAAGTCTGCCACTGTTTTCATTGTTTCCCAGTCTATTTGCCATGAAGTGATGGGACCAGATGCCATGATCTTAGTTTTCTGAATATTGAATTTTAAGGCTACTTTTTCACTCTCCTCTTTCACTTTCATCTAGAGGCTCTTTAGTTCCTCTTCACTTTCTGCCATAAGGGTGTTGTCATCTGTGTATCTGAGATTATTGATATTTCTCCTGGCAATCTTGATTCCAGCTTGTGCTTCATCCAGCTTGGCATTTTGCATGATGTACTCTGCATATAAGTTAAATAAGCAGGGTGACAATATACAGTCTTGATGTACTCCTTTCCCAATTTGGAACCAGTCTATTGTTCATGTCCAGTTCTAACTGTTGCTTCCTGACCTGCATATAGGTTCGTAGCAAGTAATAGGTTTGTAGTAACCTCTAAGAAAAAAGAACCTGGAAAATAGTTCACTTATATAGCTGAATCATTGTGCTGTACGCCCCAAATCAATACAACATTGCAAACAACTACACTTCCACTTTAAAAATCAAGAGAATTAAACTAAAATATGTAAAACGCATATGTATGTACATGAAGTGTTGATCAGTCGTCTCTGACTCTTTGTGACCCCAGGGACCGTAGCCCGCCCGGCCTTTCTGCCCATGAGCCTTCCCAGGGAAGAACAGTGGAGTGGGCGCCATTTCCTTCCCCAGCAGGTCTCCCCAACCCAGGGGTCGAATCCGAGTCTTCTGCATCGGCTGTGGATTCTTCACCACTGAGCCGCCAGGGAAGCCTGTTCTGCAACACAGTGTGGATTTCTCAAAGGCAGAAACCGTCTTGTTCAATTTATCGTTTCATACTCAGTGACTAAACCAGTGGGAGGACTTCATAAATGCTTGTTTATCAAAATATTAGATTATTGTCAGATTTAGCCAGTTTCTCATTTTAAAATAAAAAACCCTAAGAAGGTGATTGCCATATGTCATTTAATGAAGTTATTCAGTATACATGTTTTCCATACTTTAGAGTTCTGTATAAAGCCAGGTGGCTCAGAGGGTAAAAGTGTCCACCTGCAATGTGGAAGACCTGGGTTCGATCCCTGGGTTGGGAAGATCTGGAGAAGGGAAAGGGTACCCACTCCAGTATTCTGTCCTGGACACAGGCCATGGAGCCTCAAAGAGTCAGACAGACTGAGTGACTTTCACTTCACTTTCACATGAAGCCAGAAGGGTTCTCCCTTTTATAGATGCTCACAGAGCCATCAGCATTCACTGCCACTCTCAGGGTACTCTTCTCTTTCTGCCCTTTCATCTCTGCCTTGGGAGGGGAGGTTGCATGAAGCTATGCCGTCTGCTGTGGAGGCTCAGAACCGGCCCATGGGACTGTTGCTGTTCAGTCACTCAGTCGTGTCCAACTCTCTGTGACTCCATGGACTGCAGCATGCCAGGCTTTCCTGTTCTTCTCTGTCTCCCGGAGCTTGCTCAAACTCGTGTCCATTGAGTCATTGTTGACATCCAACCACCTCATTCTCTGTCGTCCCCTTCTCTTCCCGCCCTCAATCCTTCCCAGCATGATGGTCTTTTCTAATGAGTCAGTTCTTTGCATCAGGTGGCCAAAGTACTGGAGCTTCAGCTTCAGCATCAGTCCTTCCAGTGAATATTCAAGACTGATTTCTTTTAGGATGGACTCTTTTGATCTCCTAACAGTCCAGGGGACTCTTTGGCACTCTGCCTTCTTTATGGTGCAACTCTCCCATCTGTACACGACTACTGCAAAAAACCAGAGCTTTGACTAGATGGTCCTTTGTTGGCAAAGTAATGTCTCTTCTTTTTAATATGCTGTCTAGGTTTGTCACAGTTTTTCTTGCTATCACAGCTAACTTGGTTAATGCTCAGGGAAAGAAAGAACAAGATAGTAGTTGGAGCCCTGTTAGGGAACTCATGCAAAGTTCACAAAATTGCGCGCAGATTCCATACTCCTTTCTTCTTAGATATTTATTTGTTCACTTGGCTGCAGTGTGTCCTGGTGGCATCTTGTGAGACCTTTCACTGCAGCACTTGGACCCCCTCATTGTGGCCTGTGGGCTCCGCAGTTGCACAACGGCTCAGGTGCTCCGTGGCACGAGGGGTCTTAGTTCACAGCATTGCCAGGCAGGTTCTTAGCCACTGGGCCACCAGGGAAATCCAGATTCCTTGTTCTTTATGCACAAATGGGCAGAGAGAGCTTGCTGGTGGTGGTGGGTGGGGGGCTGGGGTGGGGCTGCTCTGCAGCTCACAGGGTAAAGATGATTCCAGAATGAGAGATGAGGGCCCAAAGCGGTGCATTCAGCGAGAGCAGGCCCGGGCAGGGGGCAGGCTCACCTCATCTCTCCTCTGCCAGTGTGCCACTGTGTATGGGTTCCCTCACCTCTGCCGGCCTCGTTTATTTTTTTAATCTGGGGAAGAAGGGAGTGGCTGGCATGAGCAGCCCTGTTCTTTCTGAAGCAGGTGGGACCCTAGCTGTTGAGGTCTGTGGCTGTCATGCCAGAGAGCGACACACTCTCACTCTGGGCCACATCCACACGCGGGGACCAGGTGATGCTGTGCAACAGCTGGGAGCCAAGGGCTGGGCTGGGGCCATCCAGTCTTTTAATCCAAGTCCATTTTTCTCTTCAATATTGTCTGTCTCAAATCTTCTTTTAAGAGCAGGGAATAAATAGCCAGAATGTCCATCACCTTCCCCTCCCTGATACCAGACTTTTTTTTGGCTAGGCCATGTGGCATTTGGAATCTTAGTTCCCTGATCAGGGACTGAAACTACACCCTCCGCATTGTGAGTGCAGAGTCTTAACCCCTGGACCTCCAGGGAGGTTCCCATTCCAAAGATTGTGATCAAATATCAACATTGGTTGCACAGTCAAGGCTTTAAAAAACATAAGGCTATTTTTTTATCCAAAATTTTATGGTTTACAAAAGCCTGTGAAATCCCCTCAACTCATATATTTTAAAATTTACTTGCTTTCTCTAATTTCTTAGTCGACTTGTCACTACATGGGCTCTGCTTATAGGCAGAATGTGTTGGAGGTGAAGATATTTTTCAGCACATCAAGTTTAGCTTTCTGAGGTGTGAGGCATTATTGAATTTCCAGATGCACCAGAAACATATGTTTCTTGGAAACCTTACCGGAACCTAGTATTAATAGCTCAAAATGAAAAACACAGTTATGGACAAATTTGGCAGAAAAAGAATGTGACATTAGAAATGGACCAAAAGCTCAAGTGAGAGGAGAAAGTGCCCTCACACAGCAGACAAGTGTGTGGTCAGCAGAGCCGACATCGAAGGGCAACTTAGCAGAGACAGTACATATTGTAGAGGAGCACTTGATTTGGGTAAATCTGTGGATGCTTTTAAAAATCGATTAATTTACTTTTGGCTGTGCCGGGTCTTCGTTGCTGCACGTGGGCAGTCTCTGGCTGCGGGGCATGGAGGCGGCTTCCTGTGTGGGGCACGGGCTCAAGGGCAGAGGCGCAGTCACTGCCTCTTGGGCCCAGCTTCTCAAGGCATGGGGGTCTTCCTGGACCAGGGACCAAACCCGTGTCCCTGGCACTGGTAACAGAATTCTTAGCCACTGGACCATCAGGGAAGTCCATGAGTGGGATTTAATTCCTCAGTTTCGTCATCTCTAAAAAGGGAGGGATAGTATCTAACTTCGGAGAAGGCAATGGCACCCCACTCCAGTACTCTTGCCTGGAAAATCCCATGGATGGAGGAGCCTGGTGGGCTGCAGCTCATGGGGTCGCTAAGAGTCGGATATGACTGAGCGACTTCAATTTCACTTTTCACTTTCATGCACAGGAGAAGGAAATGGCAGCCCACTCCAGTGTTCTTGCCTGGAGAATCCCAGGGATGGGGGGGCCTGGTGGGCTGCTGTCTATGGGGTTGTACAGAGTCGGACACGACTGAAGTGACTTAGCAGCAGCAGCAGTATCTAACTTGCAGAGTAGGATTAAAGCTAATATATATGTAAAACATACATCTGGCACAGTTTAAAAAGTTGTCTAATGCTGTCTTATTGAATTAGGGTTTACAGGCTAAAAAGGTCCATACTTGGGACTTGCCTGGCGGCCCACTGGTTGGGATTCAGCACTTCCAGGGCGAGGGCTTGGGTTCGGTCTCTGGTTGGGGAACTCCCAAATGCTGCATGGTGTGGTCAATGAAAAATGCAAAAAAAAAAAAAAAA